>JAMYWO010000118.1:60769-128669 GCA_024220525.1 Cochliopodium minus | reverse complement strand
TTTATTTTTTATTTTTTATTTTTTATTTTTTATTTTTTATTTTTTATTTTTTATTTTTTATTTTCGATTTATTTTTTATTTAAATTTAATGTTTATTCTTTTACTTGGTTTAGAGCTCCAATTATGATCGATCAGTTGCAGAGGGACTTTATTTTCACCATATTTTTGCAGAGTAATTTCGCTCGAATTGTTTAAGTAAGCCCACCTAAATTCACAAAATTATTTTTAATTTTATTTTTAATTTAAAAATAAACTGTTAAAGTTGATTGTACCCGTGAACTTCGTTTATTTCGTTGATAACCTTTAAAAAAAATTTGTATATTAAAAATTAAAAATTTGTTAATAAAAAATAAAATTAAAAATAAAATTATTTTTTCAAAAAAATGAAACAAAATAAATAAAATAAAATAAATTTTATCATTTTTTTTTAAAATAAAATAAAACAAAAAATAAATTAAAAAATCACAAGTTTATGGTTCTCTCCAGCTGAAAAACTGATAACTTTGAAAGGGAGGGGAATTTTCTTGTACTGAAGTACATCCAAAATCGGTTCAGTCCCATCAGGGATAAAAACAGAACCTCTTTTTTCAATTAATAAAATTTCAGAAAAATAAAATAAATTAATAAGTTTTTTTACGTTTTTGTTCTAAAATTTTTTGAATGACAAGTCGTTAATCAAAAACAGTTTTTTCTAAAAAAAATTACACCAAGACGTAAACATCTAAATTTCAAAATTATTAAATAAATAAAAATAAAAGTAAAAATCAAAATAAAAGTAAAAATAAAAATAAAATAATATAATATAAAAAATAAAAAAATAAAATAAAAAAATAAAATAAAAATAAAAATAAAAACAATAATAAAAAAAATAAATATTAAAAATAAAGAAATTTGTTAATAAAAAAACAATAATAAATAAAAAAGAATAAAAAATAAGAATAAAAATAAAAATAAAAATAAAATAAAAATAAAAATAAAAATAAAAATAAAAATAAAAATCAAAATAAGAATAAAAATAAAAATAAAAATAAAATAAAAATTATAAAAAATAAAAAATAAATATTAAAATAAAGAAATTTGTTATTAAAAAAACAATTAACAATAAAAAAAATAAGAATAAATTTTTTAATAAAGAATAAACTTTTTAAATTAAAATAAAAAATATTTTGATTGAATATTATTAAAAATAAAAAAATAACAAAAATTTCTAAATGAAAATTATTTCAATTTTTTAAAACTTTATTTTAAAAAAAAAATGGAAAAATTTAAAAAATTATTGATCAAACCCCCCTCAGTAGAAAGCATCCAAAAATATGAACAGCAAGAGTCTATACTGGAAACTTTAAAGTCAAACAACATTAATTCGATTTTTTCACTGTGTTTTTTTTTTAAAAAAAAATTATTTTTTTTGAATTAAATTAAAAAAATTTTTGAAGAGAAATACTTTCTAGGATTGTATTTCCAAACTCTGCCTTTTTCGTCTAAAATGATATAGAATTCAAGCGCTTGTATGTTACTAAATTTTTAAAAAAATAAAAAAACACAAAAAAATTTTAATTAAAAAAATATTAATTTTAATTATAAAAAAATATTAATTTTAATTAAAAAAATTTTAATTTTTTAAAAAAAATATTAATTTTTCTATTTACACCATTTTGCATCTAATCTCTTCGGTTTCAATCTTTTTGAAACTATTTTTCTCTAATCTATATAGGTTTTGGTTCTCAGTGAGAAAGAAGTCACCCTCTTGTCTCGGAAAAACACGCTTTTTATTTTTTAATTATTTGTTGTAGATGAAAAAGAAATTTAAAATTGAAAAAAAAAAAAGGGGGGATGCCTTGACAATTTCGTTGTTAGGAAGAATCATTTCCTCCCACTCTTTGGAAGTGCGAACTTTGTTGTTACCAACAAAAAAAGCTTTTTTTTTTTAAAAAATATATTAAATACGAAAAATAATCCAATGAATAGGAATGGGATCATTTAATGAGCAGAATAAGTGAAGATATTTTTCCCATTAAATTTTGAAACTCAAAAAATAAAAAAAAAATTATACTCTTATTATTGGTTTTGATGTAGCTGGAATAGCACTTTGAACTATCGATATTGATCCAACTCTAAGATATTTTTGAGAGAAATAAAAAGAAAGGAATTTTTTTTAAAAATATTAACCATCTCTTGTGAAAAAGCAAATTCAATTTTTTTTTTTTTTTTGAAGTTAAAAATTTAATTTGAAGATTTATTTTGAGAAAGGCCGAAAGGATAGCAAAGGACAGAAAGGGCCTGGTGAGTGGACAAATCCTCAGAAGAGTTGAAAGTGTGGAGAGCCCAGGAATCGGAAGAGAGGGTGCGGAAAACAAAAAGCTCGCCCTGGTTGGCCTTATTGCCCAAAAGAGGGTTGTTGGGCTGCTGTTGCTCCTTAGGGGCGGAGTTATCGTCCCTCTTAACTTTCTTGTATTGAAAAATGTAATCGGTTCGTTTGGGCTTCTTGATGGACAAGTGGTGACACTCCGTAGTGGTTCCTACAATGTTGGGATTGAGATCACGAAACAAGTCGACGGGACTACCTAAAATCTCCATCATGGAATCGTATTCGGGAGTGATTTGGAGATCGACGGATTCGGACTTGGTGAGTTTCTTTGCGTTGGCGTATTGGGTGAAGAGAGACTTGAGATTGACGTCGAAGATGTCGTTGTCTTCCAGCACTTTGTTGCCCTCGATCACTTCGAGCTCGACTTGGGGCGACCAGCTGAGCAAGAGGAGTTCGGAAAGGTGTTTGAACTGTTGGAAGGGAAGCACTTGGTGCTTGAGCATCTGGAAGTTACTCTTCTCTGCTTCGGACAAAGCACCAGGAAACTTGCTTTCGATCCTTTCGATGAGATCATCTGTCCAAATCAGTTTTTCTGGTTTAAAGTTCATGGAAGGACTGTTTGTAGTAGTGCTTGTTTGTTTCTTCTTGTGAACGAAAGGATCCGATGGAAGTTTGTATTTGTCATCTAAATCCTCTCCTTGGGTGATGGCGTTAAGGTATTTCAGACAGATGGACAAGTAGAGTTTCCCCTTCTTCTCCTCTGAGTCGGAATTGTTGTATTCTTTGCTAAACTCGTTCCAGATCTTTTCCTTAATGATCAAATTGATGATAATCACAAGCAACAAAGCCCTACTTCTCGGAGAAGTGACCTTTGCTCTCAACTTACCCAATAAATATTCTTTCAATCCATCCGCTTCAATAAGTTTTGCAAATTCTTGGGCATAACCAACTTATGTAGAAATATTTGTAATTAAAAAAAAAAAAAGATTAAAAGGAAATTTGGTTACTCAAAAAATTTTCGTCGCTAAATTTGACAGACAAAGAAGGAACGAGCTGATTCTCCATCCACTCTGTCCTCGTATCCAAAATTATTTTTTCAGCAGTGACATTAAAAGTACCACACAAGATGATGGAATTGTTCTTCATCTTGGTTTTCTCCTCGGAAACAATGTTGTCAATGATCTTCTTGATGAAAAGGAGCTGTGCCTCCCTGACCTTCTTGGCGCTCTGCTTTTTGTTTTGGACAGTTTTCCAACCAAAGGAAGAATCAGGATTAGATTGCAAATTGGTGTTGAGAATATACACAAAAGAGTTTTCTCTCAAGGCAGAAACGTCCAACTTTACAACTAGCACGCCTTTATCCTTCTCTGAATCAGATCCGATGCCATTCTCGAATCTGTGGAAATCGATCTTTTCGATCTTGTGTCTGCTTGCAAAGAAAAGCCCGCTGTCCAAATCTGTACCAGAGTTGTATTTTCCGAAACGAGTAGCTATGTGAGGAAAATCAGACTTCAAGTTTTGTTCTAGGATCTCTTTGCAGGGATTGTAGTAAACATCTTGTAAGCACACCACAGCAAAGTTTCCACGACAGTTGTTGGGTTCGTCGGTGTTTCCTGGTTTGGTTATCGAGTCTGCGATCAGCTTGGCACGTCGAATGGGATCATCGATGATGGTTTGGCCTGGTGGGAGGAGATGGGCGTTGTAGGAGAACACTCTAAACTTGAGCGTCTCTAAAAGATCATTGTATTTGTTGTCTTGGATATCCTCCTTCTCATCAACCACCTTCTCGTTAATCACATAGATGAGCTCTGCATGATTCCTATTGATGGATTTCTTAGTTTCTATGCTGAATTCCAATGGGCAACCCTTGTTGAATACACTCTTCTCAAAGAAGGGATTGTCCCATGAGAATTTCAGATCAGATTTTCCCTCTTTATATCCATATTGCACCACACCAGATGTCCCACTCATCGAATCTTTATTCTTGGTACCAAATTCAATGGTGGATTGTGATGGAAATTCCTGTGGTGGCTCACATAGCCATTCTCCTTGTAATAATGTGTGTTGAGATCTCGTCAAATTTATCTTTGTGTTGTTTTTAACAGAGATGAATACACTTCTCTTTGAATTCGAGATATTTCTTTGTAATTCTGATATTTGCTCCAATTTCTTCGTCTCTTCTTGTGCCTTTCTCAAATTTATCATATGTGGATCATCTAAATCTATATTATTGTTTATCATAGTAGACGATTCAGTATTCAACATAACAGTGAATTCGAAATCACATCCAAAGTTTTTCATATTTATTTTCTTCCTCTTATCTGTCACTATTATTTTGAATTGTTTGGATGTAGTTATCTGATTCCATGGGTTGGTGAAAAATGGATGACCCCATTTAATCAAAAATGAAGCACCACTGGTGGTTTTATATGTTACAAGAGCTTCCGTCCCTGTAACGAATATATTGCTATGACTTCCAAATTCTGAAGTTGTATTTGGTCCAATTCTTTCAGGAGGGAAAAATGACCTAATTATTTTGAGTTGATTTTAATATATTTTATTATTTCTTCTGAATATATTAACCATGCACCCCATGTTATTTCACTCAATTGTCTAAATAAAGTATGTCCAGTTTTATTGATCAATTTTACATATGCATATCTGGCAAATGTTTTTTGTTCTTCCTTCCAATCTTTTGGGGGGTCCATATAAACTTTAATATTTTATGATGGGAGTGAAAAAATGACAATTTTTACAAGCCTATAATTTTTTTTTAATTTTTTTTTAAATTTCTTTTTCCTTTTTTATTTAAGAAAAAAAATCAGTTTATAGAATAAATATATGACAAAAAGTTAAGCGTTGAAAGTCAAAATAAATAAGGAGATTGGATCTTGAAAGAATCTCAAATATTGTATTTCTTTGAGATAGAAGCATTTTTCTTCTTGAAATACTCGATGTAGGAGAACATGGCAACACCAAAGGCAGTGAGGAGGATCCCAAAAATGTTGGTCATAGTGACAGGAACAGGTTCAAAACAAATAGAAACGCAGTACATGGCTACTTTCTTTACGTTACCAATTACAGAATATAAAAGAGGAGAATTAAACTCTTTGTATGTTACAAAATTGGAAGCATTCAAAAGAAAAGCCAAAACTCCACCTAAAAGAAGACCTATAATTATGTATCCATTGAAAAGAACACTGATAGGCACTGTTTGTGCGTGGTAATAGACCTCCGAAACTGTGAGTGGTAACAAAAAGAGCGCTGCTCTTGGGGACATCACGCTGAGCAAGAAGATGGGTTCCCAAGCATCTGATTCTGAGAATATTTTTGTGGATAAAGTTATTTTCAATGCAGTGAACAAATTCACTGAATTGGTGATTATTGCACCAAGTAAAGTGAGATTGATATCCGCATAGCTGGAGAATATGGGTCCCAATACCAAAAATACAAGCGAGATAATTATTTTCGTATCTACTCTCTTATTCAATATCAAGAAGGACATCAATGCCGACCATGCTGGCACTGCACATTTCACCACTGTGAATAATCCCACATCTATCAAACTCAAACTGCTGGATGCTAATGCCACACTTAATGACCATATCACTGATAATATAAATGCATTATTTGTTTGTCTTTTCGACATTATCGGTATTTCTACTTTGATTATTTTTGTTTTGATAACCAAATGTGAGAGTAACGTGCATACTATCATATGTACAAAACCTTTTTATTTGAATATTTGATTATTGAATGATTTTTATAACGTGTTCTATTTATTCTGATATTATTTTGCCATATGGCAAATAGGGAAGAAAAAAAAATTTTATTTTTACTCAATGTTATTGGCAACATCAATCCAGCATATTTGAATAATAATCTGTTTGCGAATGTGCATGCAAATTGAAAGAATATTGATACCATCAACCATATGATCGCCTTAATACTAAATCCATTGATTTCTTCTTCCATCTTCTCATTCATATGTTAATCAAAAAGAAAAAGGTTTCAATTTTTTTTAATTTTAATATTCCTTCACAATTTCTCCTCATAGATTAATTCAAAAAAAAATTTGAATCCTGGTAAGAAACAATAAGCACCATAATTTAAAATCAAGATCTTGAATTTCGTTTTTGATTCTTTTCAACAAATTAAAAACGAATTACGTGTTCATAGTTAACTTATTAATAAATTTCTTTGTTAATTCAAATGAAAAAAGATTAATTGGAATAAATCAAAATCATAATTGTTTATTAATTCTTCATCAATTGACTATATATCTCGCATATAAAGATGTTTTGGTTTGCTTTTATTTTTTATATTTCAAAATAAAAAAAAAAATAGAATTTTCTGAACAGTATTCCAAAATGAATAAGAGGATATCTATTTATATCATGATTTCCATCTTTATGTTTGCACTGAACATAGTATTTTTCAGCACAGTGGTAACATCACCTGCAGTGACGAGATGCAGAAAAATACTGGATATCACGATAGCAATAGGAGTGCTACATTTGATCCTCTTGATAGGATTTGACATATTCTTCTTCCTGAACGAGAGAAAAAAATTATTAAAGTGGAAGGAATATAAGACCATCCCCAATAATAAAAATGAAGAGAACAAATTGAAAGATTTTGATGATGATACAATAGATCTCTATCCAAATATGTTCGAAGAAAAAAAGAAAACTTGCACCAAGAATAGTTGCAAGGAAGAAGTATGTTTGAGTTTGACCTTTTGGTGGATATTGATCTTGGCAATACTCTCAATAATCATGATAACAACCATGTCGGTATGGGTAAATTTCTACAACAAGACTATGAATCAGGATTATGGAGATTTTGAAGTGGTGGGAATAAAATCACCAAATGGGGTGAAGATCTTCAGGGAAGAGAATGGATTGTTGCATATAGAGGCAGATAACGATCATGATCTGTTTTTCGCACAAGGATATGCTATAGCACAAGACAGGCTGTTCCAGATGGATATCCATAGGAGAATAGGAGCGGGGAGGGTCTCGGAGTTGGTGGGGAAAGAGGGATTGAGTGTGGATAAGGTGTTCAGGACGTTTAATTTCAGGGATGCGGCCTCTGCTGCGCTGGATCATCTCAAGGCTGAGACCATTGAATTGATGCAAGCGTATGTGGATGGGGTGAATACATGGATAGTGAGGGAAAGGCATATGCCGATGGAATATCATTTGTTGGGAGTGAAACCAGAGAATTTCACAATCAACGATGTGGTGGTATGGGCCAAGATGATGTCTTTTGATCTCTCTGGGAACTTCTACGATGAATTGAATCGATATAAATTAGAAATCACTCAAAATCTCAGCCCAGATAGAATCGACGAGTTGTGGCCTGCCTATCCAGAAGATGCGCCCACCGTGGTTTCCGAACAAGATCTGCCCAACGAACTAAAGACAAAGAGATCCAAGTTTCCTTACGCTGAAGAAAACAAAATCATGAATGAGTTCAGAGAAAAATGGATCAGCGAATCTCAAAACAAAAAAAAAGAAGAAGAAAACTCAAAGGAAGATTCTCAAACCCAACCCAAAGCCAGTGAAGACCCCTTCTTCCAAAAATACTTCAACAGTGATCTCAAACACTTGTTGGGATCTAACAACTGGGTAGTCAATTCTTCTTTCACGAAGAGTGGAAGCCCCATGATGATGAACGATCCTCACTTGACTTTGACTGCTCCTTCCATTTGGATTTTGGTCGCTTTGAAGTCTCCTAACATTAGTAGTATCGGTGCAGCATTTCCTGGTGTTCCGGGTGTTGGTAAAATAACATCTTTTATTTTTTTTTTATTTTTTTTGAAAAACTTTTTTATAAGTGAAAATTTGTTAGTAAAATATTATCATATAATCAACATTTACTTATGATAATATCATTTTGATCTCATATAAATTGATCTAAATTATATGGCACTGATTAAATTCTCACCAAAAAATGATAAAAATTTATAAGGTGATGAAATTATTGTGATTTTTTTGTTTGAATTTTTTTGCAATTTTAAGATAGTTTTTTTATTTGAAAAATTTCTAATTTAATTTTTTTTTTAATTTTTGGTAGTTATCGGAAGAAACGATAAAATTAGTTGGGCTGTCACTAATGTAGGTGCAGATATCCAAGATCTCTATGTCATTGACGAGGACAACGATCAATCATACTGGGCTAATGGTGTACTCGAACAATATTATGTGAGAGATGAAGTAATAAAAATTAAAGGTAAAAAAATTAAAAAAGTAAAAATAATTTAACAAATAAAAATAAATAAAAATAATTAAAAAATTAAATGATTAAAAAAATTAAATGAAATTTTTTTTTTAGGACAAGTGAGCGAGACTATCAGAGTGAAGGATACAGTGTTTGGGCCTGTGATCTCTGACGTTTTCAACAACCCTGGAGAAAAACCCATTGCATTATGTTGGGTGTCCCTTTTGGGTAAAAAAATTTTTTTTTTATTTTATTTTTATTTTTATTAAATCTTTTTAATATGAATTATTTTATTTTTATTTTTTATTTTTTATTTTTTATTTTTTATTTTTTATTTTTTATTTTTTATTTTTTATTTTTTNTAAATAAAATAAATAAAATAAATAAAATAAATAAAATAAATAAAATAAATAAAATAAATAAAATAAATAAAAAATAATTTTTTTTTTACAGATGCTTTGTTGGCAACAAAACGACAAAAATCATCAGTGTAGGAGGTGGTGTGTCTGCCCATAACAAAGCCTTTATTGTATTGTTCATTAAATCAAACAAAAATTGTTAATTTTTTAATTTATTTTTAATTAATTTTTAATTTTGTTTTAATTTAATTTTAATTTAATTTAACTTTTATTTTTTTTATTTTTTATATTTATTTTTATTTTTTATTTTTTAATATTTTCTTTTATTTAACCTCCTCCATGGAAATATATTAAAACGGGGAGTTTTCCAGAAGAGTCGGGAATGTACAAGCGAGCATTGGTGGATTTCTCCTCAAAATTCATCACAACATCTTCGACCTTAAACACGAAGATGGGAGATTTATTCTCTGATGAAGACATTTTTTCTACTGCTAATCAACAATTTTTGTCAGTTTTTTTATTTATTTTTTATATTTTTCATTTTTTATATTTCAATTTTATATTTTGTATTTTGTATTTTGTATTTTGTATTTTGTATTTTGTATTTTGTATTTTGTATTTTATATTTTATATTTTACATTTTATATTTTTATTTAAACATTTTATATTTTTTATTCTTAGATTTTACATTTTTATTTTATTATTTATAAAAAATATGTCACATAATGGGTTTTTTGATTTTGATTTAATCAAATAGTGAAGAAAAAAAAAAAAATTTTCAGGAAAAAAAAAAAACATTACCTCTGTCCTTTCTAAACTCAGTTCCATCTCTCAAACCGACATAAGAATAGATATAAGGAGAGATGGAAGACATAAATTTGAATCTCAAGTGAACAGTGGTGACTTTGGAGACAAACTGCCTGTCTTTGGACCTGTGCATGAAAATGGTGTCGAGGCAGTTGATACAGCATCTCTCGGCCCCTTCGTATTTGAAGTCTACTGGAAAAACGACTTTGACCCCACAACAGTTGTTACACAAAAGTTTTCCGCCTGGTTATAAAAATAAAAATAATAAATAAAGAATTTTTAATAAAATATAAAAAAAAAGAATTTTTATAAATTTAAAAACGAAAATTCTTATAGATGTTTTTAAATTCTGATGTTGTTTAAGTTTTATTAAAATAATTTGTTTGGTCTTTTTCTTCAATCGTAAGATTTAATTTAATGATATAAATCCAGTTTATTTGATTTATTTGTGAAAAATCAAAGTATATTAATGTGATATTGAAAGCAAATTCAGAGAATTTATCAAGCACGAAAAACTAACTTTGTTATTTTAGAAAAATTAAAAATTGTGTTTACATGATCTGCAATGATGTCTCCTATTGAAAAAAGTGAAGGCGTCAGCACACTCGCGACACGTCACGCTCGCTTCGTCCTTCTCCCATAAGGGAGCTTTGAACTTGACCTTTTGTTGTGCGGAGTTATAGATTATGGATGAATTGGATGACGAGATCACTTGGTCTTGGGGATGGATCCAGTCCTTTGGTGCGAACTTGGGGTATGCGCAATAAGCCATGTCTTTGTCCTGTTGGCTCAATTCTCTAAAAAAAAAAATATTGAAATTATTTTTGATCAAATTAAATGAATACTGAAAATCCAGCTCTTTTTTAAAGTTGGCATTAGAAAAAAAAAAAGTATTCAAAGTATTTTCATTTTATTTTTCTTTTATATCCGAAATTGAAAGTTTAAAAAAAGATACAATAAATAATAATAATAATTAAATTTTTTCGTATCTTATGATTAAATTCACAAAAAAATTTATTTTAAAATTGAATTCAAGTTAATCTATGAATTGATATTCATTTTTTGTTTGATTATCTTTTGATTAAATTATTATTTTTCTTACATTTCATTGACTTTTTTAATTTGATGGGCCACTGCTATTATCTTCAACATCTCTTGCTTCTTCTCCAAGATGGGATTATCCACTAATATGATCTCTTCAAGATTTGGCGCCATTAATAATCCCAATATCTGCTTTGCAAATTGGATTCGGTTGGATCTATAAAGAAATAAAGAAAGGAAATTGTCAAACTGATGAAAATAAAAATATGTTGAAGGAATGGAATTGAATTTAATAAGAATATATTTTGCAAATTCTTGTGAATTTTTTTGTTGGTGTCTTTAAAAATCGTTATATAAATTTAAGAATATCTAATTATATCTTGCTATATGAACCAAATATAATTTATAATTTTAATTCATTGAATATTTTGAGATTTCTCAACAATTTAATCAATAATTGTATTCTTGTATGGTTTCCATATTCTTGAAAAAAATATACTTACGATATATTAACTCTTTGCAGATTTATAAAATTTGCAAATGAGCCAGTATCATCTATATTCTTTCCCACAAGTTCAAATTGGTCCAAGGTCGATATTTCGACATGCTTGATTGTTTCAATAATCAAAAAATAAAAAAAAAAAACAAAAAATATATGAGACATAAAAGGAATACTATGCCCAATTTGGAACTAATATTTTCAGCTGTAATTTTGACCTAAAAATGATTAACTTTAGATGAAGTTGGAGTCAATTTTATTGACAAGATTTTTTACCATTTTCAATATTTTTTATATTTCTTCTTTCCACAATTCCAAATAAAAAATTATGGGATCTTTCCGAATACATAAATTGAAAGAGAAAACTTTTGAAAATGTATACAATAAAATTTATTCAAAAAAAAAACTTTTTTTTTGGCGCCAAAAAACTTTTTTTTTTAAAAAAAGAAGCGATAATTATCTAACTTGGAGTTCATTGATCAAGTCATTAAGATTAAAACAAGATAAAATAGGGGGAGCGTCCTCTCCCAAAAAAGACTTGAGGAGGCTGCGCACAGTCAAAATGCCAATGATCTTGTTGTTGGATTTGACAAAAATGCGATGGACTTTGGAAGATATAAAAATGTTAATGACTTTAGTAAGGGAATCTGAGACTCTGCAATTAATAATTGGGTATCTCACATTTCTAATGACAAAAAAAAAAAAGAGATAAGAAAAATTTAAACTATCAAAACGGTTGTTTTTATTTTGTTTTTTTTTTTTACCTCACTTGGCTTCTTATATTGATATAATCAGAAATTGGTAACTCAAGAAGGTCGTAATCATGAGAAGCGAAAATTATGTCTTTCATGGATAAAATACCTTTTGTGATACATAAAAAAAATTAATTTATTAATAACAAAGTAAAATAATAAAAAAAATTGCCTATAATAGTATCTGTTTTTTCTTTGTTATTGTTTTTACTATTCCCACTTTCTTCATCTTCGTCTTCGTCTTCTTTTTGTACAATGGCAATTCCGCTGATTTTTTCTTTGTTCATGAGCTCGAAGGCTTTGTAGGTGGGCTGATTGATGTCTATCGTTTTTATTCTAAACAAAATTTTAAAATAGATTCAATATTTATTATAATTAAATTTTATTTAAATTATATTTAAATTAAATTATATTTAAATTGAATTATATTAAAATTATATTTTCTTCTTTACGGCTTTGCCACAATGCTTGGAAATAAATTGAGATCTTTGTCGAAATAATGAAGCAGATCTTCCTTTGATTCATCTTTGAATGTGGATTCATTCCTCTCAAATGAGTTTTTCAATTCTTTCAATAATTTACACAGATATGTTGCCGATATACAATGGCTGACAATGTTCGTCTTGGAATCCCTTAAAAAAAATCTCTTATCTTTCTCAGAAATGAATCTGAGCGCATCCAGCAACGTCAGATTCTTCCCATCCCTTATATTCGTCTTATCATAGATGCTGGATACTCTTTGTCTGTTCATATATTCCCTCACTCTTGGGCCTTTTCCTATCTTATAATTCTCCACAATTTTTTCGCTGATTTTCTTGTTCAAATAAAATTATTTTTAATTTTTACTTTTTTTAGTTCTTATTTTTTGTTACTTCTAATGATATTTCCCCAATTATGCTTGTAAACATTATCCTTGATCTCACCACTATCCCATATACCTTTTTATCCCTTGATATTTGTGAATTAATTCACATTGATTTTTGATTTGTTTCCACTTACCTGAATATCTCTAATGTTTGTTGGATCGATTGATCAGAATATACTCCATATATTGATGATAGATTTCTATTGATTCTCAATATAGTGTATATTGTTCTTTTTGGGGAATGATTAAAAAAAAAATATATTTTCAATTCCAATAATACCCTATTATAATAGCTCCACCAATGCTCATTATTATCATCTTGTTGGTATTGGATATTTTTGATAAAATCATTTTTTTTTATTTAATTTGTTTCAAACCTTCAAATAAAAGCCATGTCAAAGAACAATGAACAAGAATATGATCAGAAAATTGAGTGAAGAATATGATTTTTTAAAATAATAAAAAATTGAACAGAATATTTCTGTTAAATCAAGTCTGATCGTTAGATTCTGATAAATTCATCATTGGGATATAATCGATTTGACTAATCTTGGCATTCATGAGATATAGTGCATAATATCAAATATTATATGTGCCAAACAACAAAAAAAAAAAAAAAAAAAAAATGGAAAATAAGAATAATAATAACAGTTTGATTGTATATGGGATCAATGGAACCTCATCACAACGCTATAAAGTTGAAAAATTGAAATGGAAATTCGTCTATCTCTATGGATCGCTCCCCACTTCATGTGCTGTCCTATCTGATATCAATCCCACCTGTAATGGAAGATATGAAGCTACCGCTCACGTAAGGCTCGATGATAATCGAAAGACTGGTGATTGGGTGTTGGTTCCCCAATGTAAAGGATGCAATTCTCATACCAGAAATGGTGAGAGGATGGCATTAAGGAAAAATGCGAAATATATCTTGTTATCTCAAGTGAGAAATGTTTCTGCCCAAGATGCTGAGAAAACTAAAAAAAGATATAAATTCAATTAAATTTTTTATTCATAACATAAACTGTTGATTCCAACAACACAATCAACAATTATTTTTTGAAAATAATCAATTTTCCAAACCTTTTGTATTGGTTTACTTCTACAGGATGCTAGAGTATAAAGATAAAAAAGAAAAAAGGTGACAAAGGCCAACATATTCCATCGGAGTTTATAATTATGGAAGATTTATATTGATACATTCTACTTAAATTTTTATTTACATTTTCAACTGATAATTAAAACATTGTTGATATTTTTAAAATCATTTATTTAACTCTGACAAATAAACATTATTAATCGGAAATCATAAATTAATTTATGTCTTTTTAATAATATTTCTCAATTTTTGTGAATTGTTTTGGGCATTTTTCTTTGTTGGAAACAAAGAGAGAGAAACAAAAAGATTGAATATTTCAAACAGAACATATTTGGGCATTTTGAAAGAAAGCATTTTCGAGAATTTTATCTTGAAACAAACCAAAAAAATTAAAATGGATTTCTGAAGATCCTTTGAAAAATATTTGTGATCATTGGGAGTCCACAAATTTTTATTTTCAATATTTCTGAAAATAAAGGAGCATTCATACGACCAAACACGAGAATTCTCTAAAGTATCATATTTTTCATCTTTTAAATTTATGTCTAATCCATGGCAAAGAGAAATTAAGATGACTGACTTTACATGTTCGAATTCTAATACATCCAATTCAAAAAAATAGTAATGGAGGGGATTTTTAAGGTTAATATCGCATTTCTTTTCCAATAGATGTTTTATTTCTTCAAATCCTCAAGTTTTGTTCTCGGAGAGATAGTGAAGAGAAATATCTCCAAAATTGTCTTTCATATTCACGTCACATTTCACTTCTTCTATCAAATATTTGACTATTTCAAAATTTTTGTTCCAACAGGCTTTATGAAGTATGGTTCCACCAAAATGAGTTTTGAGATTAACGTCACATTTCACTTCTTCAATCAGATATTTTATTATTTCTTTGTTTTCACAATAGTTGCAAGCATAAAGAAGAAAAGTATCTTCAAATTCCACTTTTTCGATCAGATATTTTATGATTTCAATGTTTTTGTTGTACTTTAAAGCATAATTTAAAAGAGATTGTTCATCATTATTAGATTAACGTCACATTTCACTTCTTCAATCAAATATTTCACTATCCCTACATTTTTATTTTGTCTGCAAGCATAATGAAGAATAGTTTCTCCATCATCATTTTTTGCCATAACGTCACATTTTACTTTTTCAATTAAAAATTTTATTATTTCCAAGTTTTCGTTGTACATGGCGCAATAGTGGAATGGCGTTTCTCCTTTTTTGTTTCTTAGCATGGGATCAAATCCTTCGTCTTCAATCTTATCTTTCAACACTTGAATATCATCAATGTTTATCAAATCTAAATCACCTAAATTCAAATCCTCTTTTAATTCAAATCAAGAATTAGAAGGAAATTCATGAGGAGAAATAAATTTTTTTTTATATGAACCAAAATCTATGATAATCATAGATGATTTTGGTTCATTTTTTGTTTTCCATTTTTTTTATTCAACTTATTTTAGGCTTGAATGGATGTTTATAATTTTATTATTGGAGATAACAAATGCTTAAATAAATTTAATTTTTCATTTTTTTTATTTCTTCAAATAATTCTTTGATTGTTTTTTCTTTTTCTTGGATTATTTCATCTTTTTGTTGGTTTTGAAATTTTAATAGCTCAATTTTTCTCTTTTTCTTCCTTAACTTTTCTTTCAAATCAATCAATTGATAATCTTCTTGTTGTTCTGTTTCTCTGATAATGTTTTTGATGATGGTGTTTTTGTTAGAAGGAAACAAAGTATTTGAAACGAAATTGTTGATGATTTCAAACATTAAATACTTTGATAATTTAAAAGGATTGGTTTTTGAAAACTTTGACTTGAAAGAAAGCAAAAAATAAAAAATACTTTTTTGAATTTCATTTGAAAAATATTTGTGATCATTGGGAGTCCACAAAATTTTGTTTTCAATATTTTCAAAAATTACTTCATACTTTTGATTTGTTGAAGTAAGAATATCTTTGATCGTTTCATCATCATGACCAGAATGAAAATCGAATCCATGGCAAAGAGAAATGATGATGAGGGATTTCACTCTTTCGAAAATAAAATCTGAAGAAGGTAGAGATGTTGGCAACTCATAAAAGTAGTTGTGAAGAGGAGTTAGCTCATTATGACTTTTGTGATTGATGTCGCATTTCTTTTCCAACAAATATTTTATATCTTCAAACTTAAAGTTTTTGTTTTGAAACCTGAAATGAAGAAGAGAAAAATCATCTTCGTCACTTATCACATTGATATCACATCCCACATCTTCAATAAGATATCTTGTTATTTCAAAATTGTCATTGTACTTACAAGCATATTGGAGAACAGTTTCTCCTTCAAAAGTTTTTTGATTCAGCAGATTTTTTGCTTTTTCAATCAAATATCTAATCGTTTCCAAAATTTTGTTATGTTTACAAGCATAATGTAGGAGTGTTTCCCCTTCATTATTTCTTAAATTAACATCACATTTCTCTTTTTCTATGAGAAAATTAATAGTTTCTAAGCTATTGTTTTGTTTACAAGCGTAGTGTAGAATCGTCTCCCCATCTTTATTTTTGAAATTTACATCACAATTAATTTTTCCAATCAAAAATTTCATCACATCAATATCTTTGTTTTTCACCTCACTGTGATGGAATGAATTATCTATTTTGTTTTTGATGATTGGATCAAATCCTTTGATCTGTTCTTTTAATATATTAATTCCATCAAGATTTAACAAATCGGAATCTCCTTTTAAAATTTTAATTAATTTGAGAAAAATTTAAAAATTATTAGTGAATAATAATTATTTAACGGAGTTATAATCACATTTATATAAATTATATATAATTTATAATTTATAAATAAATATTTATAAATTATGCAACGAAAAAAATTTTTTTAGAATCAACATATAAGTAATTTAATGCAAATCCAAAATCAATTCATTAATGTATTATTTTATCTTTTTCCAAATGAAAAAAAGCAGACATATAGACTGCTTGACAAAAAAAATAATTAATTAGTCCAAAATAAAATTTTATTTTAAGGTTAAATCAGATGTTCTTGTTTAAGTTTAGGATTTAATTATTTGGAAGTAGATTTTAATGAAAAAATCGATGAATATTGATCGTTATTCTAAAATTTTAGTTTCTTGAGGATTACCTTCTTTGAAACCAAAATCCCCCAAAATTTTAGCTCTAATTTTCTTAATTTTTTCTTCTTCCATTCAAAATTCTTTTTCTTTCACTTTATTTGGTGAATTTTTTATTTATAATATTTATAATTATAAATAAAAAAATTATAAAAAAATATTTATTTTTCTTCATATTTTGTGAGGAAAATTATAAGCGATATTTTAAAACAATTGTGGTTGGTTTGTGATTTTTTTTTTTTTGAAAAAATGAATTGTTAAATCACTCAAAAAGTCTGTGGAAATTGGTCCCGATGCCGGGATTTAAAAAATATATACAAAAGAATCCTTAAAATAAAATTTCCTTTCAAAAATTTTTTTCTAGTTTCCTCCAAATTATTATTGTCTTTATGCAATTTCAAAAAAAATTCTTTGTCAAACATGAAACCTTTATTCGAAAAGTATAATTATTTAATTAAATTTAATAATTGAGAGAGAATTTTAGTTTTTTAAATTGGATCTGTTGTTCTAAATCCAAAAGTATCCTCTTTTCCTTTCTTAACTCTTCTTTATAATATTTCTCTTGCTTTATATTGGTTAGTATTTCTTCAATTTGAATCTTTTTAGAATAGCTTCTATTATCTCGAAATTTTTTTGAAGGAAACAAAGTATTTGAAACGAAATTGTTGATGATTTCAAACATTAAATACTTTGATAATTTAAAAGGATTGGTTTTTGAAAACTTTGACTTGAAAGAAAGCAAAAAATAAAAAATACTTTTTTGAATTTCATTTGAAAAATATTTGTGATCATTGGGAGTCCACAAAATTTTGTTTTCAATATTTTCAAAAATTACTTCATACTTTTGATTTGTTGAAGTAAGAATATCTTTGATCGTTTCATCATCATGACCAGAATGAAAATCGAATCCATGGCAAAGAGAAATGATGATGAGGGATTTCACTCTTTCGAAAATAAAATCTGAAGAAGGTAGAGATGTTGGCAACTCATAAAAGTAGTTGTGAAGAGGAGTTAGCTCATTATGACTTTTGTGATTGATGTCGCATTTCTTTTCCAACAAATATTTTATATCTTCAAACTTAAAGTTTTTGTTTTGAAACCTGAAATGAAGAAGAGAAAAATCATCTTCATCACTTATCACATTGACATCACATCCCACATCTTCAACAAGATATCTTGTTATTTCAAAATTGTCATTGTACTTACAAGCATATTGGAGAACAGTTTCTCCTTCAAAATTTTTTTGATTCAGATTTTTTGCTTTTTCAATCAGATATCTCAACACTTCTTTGTTTTCGTTGTACATAGCACAATAATGGAATGGTGTTTCTCCATTTTTGTTTCTTTGCATCGGATCATATCCTTCAACTTCAATCTTATCTTTCAACACTTGAATATCATTAATCTTTATCAAATCAAAATCTCCCACGTTAAAATCTAATTTGGTTTTATAAAATTTTAGTATTATTTCTCCTTTTTTATTTTTGCTTTTAAAAAACCTTTTCATTATTTATAATTAATAATTTTGAAAAGAAAATTTTTCATAAATCTCAAATATTTGATCAAAACGAATGCGAATCATTTATTATGTATTCAGAAATTTTTCAGATTATTTAGATTTTTATTTTTGCTATCACCTTTTTCATTGAAATCACATTCTTCCAAATATTTTCCCTTTAATAGCTCCTTGATTATTTGAACTTCCATCATAACTAACAATCTATTCGTCAATAATCAAGTGATTTTATTTATATAAATTTATATTATTAAATTTATAAATTATTTTAATTTTTATTCATCTTGTTACAACCTATTTTTGAAAATCTGATGCACTCAAGATTGATTCCATGTTGGTATTTATGATTGTTTTTTAAATCCTTAGACAAATGAAAAAAATCAAAATGGTGGAATTAATCAAAATGGTGGAATTTTTAATGATCCTTTAACTTTGGTTTGGGTGGAATTAAGATTGGGAGTGGAAAATCAATTTATTAATTTTATAAATTTTTTTTAATAATAAAACATGAAACATAAAACTCAAAATTTCATTTATTTCCAAACTCTTTTTTTGATAATATCATTACAAAATAACACAACAACAGGATCCATTTTCTTCTTTGGGAATAAGTTGCTGAGACTCGTTTGATTTTAATTTTTTGCTTGAAGGTTGTCTGACCAAAGGGGGGCTTGTGATCTTTAATTTTATAAAAATTTAAAAAAATTAATAAAAATAAATAAAAATAAATAAAATTAAAAAAATAAAAATAAATTTAAATTTAAATTTTCTTACATCTTTTTTAACTTGAGGAGATGCACTCTTTGTAACAGGAACAGTTTTCTTTCTGACGACCTTCTTGATGACTTTCCTGACGACCTTTTTTTTGATCACAGTCTTTTCCTCTTCTTCGGGATTATCCGAAAAAACATCTCTCGATTTTCTTTTCTAAATAATAAAAAAAATTAAAAAAAATAATTAAAATAATTAAAAAATAATTAAAAAAAAAATAATTAAAAAATAATTAAAAAATAATTAATAAATAATTGAAAAAAAGTTTAATAGATAATAAAATTTAACCTTTAGAGGAACTTTTTCTTCAATAATTTCTATGCGAGTTTCGTACTCAATATCACCTCCTGCAAGAAGAACCTTGGTGGACTCGTCCAAAATTCTGCGTGCCTTTTCCCTCATCTTTTCGTCTTCTTCCTTGCTCACTTTAGAATAAGGGTCGACATCTTAATACGAAAAAATAAAATTAATTTTATTATTTTTTTTTTTATATATTTAAAAATTAATTATTTTTTTATATATAAATTTTATTATTTTTTGTTTTATTCGATGTTTTTTACTTTCTACTGGCCTCTGCATCCAATCCTCGGGACTGACTTGGCGACTTGGATCAATGCTGGGCTTCAGTCTCACGTACAACAAAGGAGGGAGCTCTGGGCGGGTTTTTTCGGTGTGTTTTGCAAAAGCCTATTTGAAAAAATCAAAATAATTGAAGAAATAAAAAAAATTTAAAAATGATGAAAAAATAAAATTAATTAAAAAATAAAAATAGTTTTAAATAAAAATAATCAAAAAATAAAATTAATTTAAAAATGATTAAAAATCTATAGTTATTATAAATAATACCTCTATGCAATTGAACATGTCATCCATGATCCCCCAGTCGTAAAACTCTTGAGGATTGAAATGAGGAAGATGAAGCTCCTCACAAACCTTACAAAAAAGCTTCAAGTTGTCTGTCAAAATGAAAAAATTTAAAAAATAAAAAAATAAAAATTAAAAAAAGATAAAAAAATAAAAATTAAAAAAATTTTACCTATTTCTACGTGTATTTTGGACTCTCTTCTCTTCAAAACTTTGTTGTTCTGCTCGTTGATCTTTTGGATTGTGTTGGGTTCTATTTTGTTTACCAAAAAGCACAGATGGAACCCTGTTTTTAGGCAATCGTATGGTTTTTCTTTATCTTTAAATTGCATTCCTACAAAAAAAAAATTTAATTTAATTTTATTAATGATCATTCGCTTTAAGCAAAATATATATATATATTTTTATTTATTAAATCTCCTTGATATTTCTCTTTTATCTAATGATAATATTTCATAATGGGAGATTATTCAAAATATTACCTGTTATTTTCTCTATCCATTCCAATATAGCTAATATCCTCTTTGGATTTTCTCTTTCTTTCTCTTTCCTCTTCAAATATAACTCAGCATCAAATCTAAAGAATAAAGCAAAAATCAAAAAATGAAATTGTGTGAAGAAATATCAAATTGAATTATACCCAAACAATTGTATCTAATGGTGGCAAATAGGGTGATTCATCAAAAAAAAAATATTAATCAAATTTGAGTCCTTATAAATTTAATTTTTCTTACTCCGCTCTCTGTCAAAACATTTTTATTTCGGAAATCATTTGCTATTTTGGGTGTTTTGGGTGTTTTCATTGGATTATATAAATTTTTCCCAATTTTTTTTATTTATCTTTCTTTTCTTTAACAATTCTTTAAAATCATCAAAATTTGTTTAACTTATCAAAAAGATAAATGGACCGGGTGATAAATTGATTTATCAAATTCTTTCAATGAAAATTAAAAAGAAAATATATATGCATTTCCTCTAACATATTAATCATGAATAAAACCATCAAGAAAGATAGAAATTGATCTTGTCTTTTAAAAAATAAAATTTGTTTGATTATCCCTCAATGAACAAGATACTTTTCAATCAAAAGAATATCCTTAGCAAATCATTCAAATCGAATAAATACAAACAACATTGGAGATCTTATTCGAAAAAAATTGAAAAATTGCTTCCCAATAATGCCATTGTGTTTGTCGATTTTGAAATGACAGGATTGGATGCTCACAAACATCATATCTTAGAAGCAGGAATGATAATAACGGATAGAGATTTAAATATAGTGGTAGAAACTCTTTCACTTGCAATTCATCAACCAGAAGAAATATTGGATAATATGGATGAATGGCCCAAAATAAATCTTGCACAAAATGGTACCATAAAAAAAATAATGATATAAATAATAATAAATAGCTTCAATCCTATTTATATTGAGATTATTATTCTTATCATCTTAATCACAATCTCATTTTATAAAAGGATTGATTGAGAGATGCAAAAATAGCAATCTCACTATCTCAAAGGTGGAGAATTATTTGATCGGGCTCTTGGATATCCATATCGATTTCAAATATAATCAGCTTGTGACCATTGCAGGAAATAGTGTATACAAAGACAAAGAGTTCATAGATCAGTACATGAAGAATTTTTCAAAAAGAATTTCACACAGGTAATTCTTTCTCCAAGATTGAAACAATGATAATATTATCATCCATTCAAAATTTTTTGTGAGAATTTAATCTGATCCATAAATTACGTTATAATTTGCATCAATTTTGTTTTTCTCAACGTAAGGTATCAATGATTCAAATCATATGTTATCCAATTATCATTCCATAATCATGAAATTTGAAAATTATGGGATATATCATTTATCTTCATTCCCATCTTATTATTTTTGCAGTATAAATGTGATATTTTTTATAAAAATTTAAAGATCTTGAATTATTCGAAATTTCTTAGCATCAAATTTTTGAGTTCTGTTTATATCAGATGATTTCAAGCATAATTCTTAAAATCATGGTGATTACTGTAATTAAAATCACTTTATCTTAATAAAGCATTCAAATGATTTTACAAAAAAATTTTTTGGGGATGCTCATTATGCCCGAGAATAATATATCTTTATTAGAAAGAAAAATATTTTATTAGAATTTAAAATATTTTTACTCGATAAAGTTTATAAAAAAAATTTCAAATTTAAATCTGCTAAAACAAAATTGATATTTATAAATTATTTTTTTTTTAAAGATTGATTGATGTTTCGTCAATTTCAGAGATTTGCAATCGTTGGTACTCAAACGACTTCAAAAACCAGCCTCCCAAAAAAAACATTCACAGAGCAATGGACGACATTCGTGAGACGATAGCACAACTCAAATATTTCCGCGAGACCATCTTCAAAAAAGAATTTTGAGATAAGTACATTAAAGCGAATTTATTTATTTGACAAAAAAAAAACTTTTTTGGTTCAAAATTTTTTTATCAAAAACTTGTTGTTTAAATTTTGTCAAAAAGATTCAAAGACATAAGATATGATCCTGTATTTTATTGGCCTTGGAGGGACAGATATCACTTTGCTTTTTTTCAATCTGTTTAAGGCCAAGAGGAAAAGGTTGACTACGTTTTTAAATTGGTACCCACTAAGCATATGCCTTTCGGGTGCCTAAAAAAAATTAAAAAATAAAAAATAAAAATAAAAATAAAAATAAAAATAATGAAATAAAAAATAAAAAATAAAAAATAAAATAAATATTAACCCACTCGCGGAAATAGTTTGTCAAAACAGGGACGAAATAGTGTTCTTTATAATTTTTCTTGAAAGGGGATACCTCTCTTGTCGAAACGGGGGTTGGGCAATCTTTCTAATAATAAAAATACATAATAAATAAAAAATAAATAAATTAATAAAAAATAAAAAGATTCATACAGTGTCTCCATTTCCAACAGAAGAATAATTGTTGTATCCCCAAAAATAACTTTCTCCATTGCTCAAAACAACACAACTTTAAAAAATTTTTATGTTCATAAATTAAAATAATTTAAAAATAAAAAAGAAAAAAATCCAATTTTTACCAATGATGTCTGAAAACAAACAAAGAAATAATGGACCTTTGATCCCATGGAAAATTTAATTGAGTAGGACATGTTCTTTGAAAAATTAGTTATAAAAAATAAAAAAAAAAAAAAAAATTTTTTTTTACATGTTCTTTTGGAATTTAAATTAAAAAAATTAAAAAATTTTATTAAAAAAATTAAAAAAATTAAAACAACCCCACCAATAGGATTTAATAACTGAAATTGTTGATTTCCACCAAATCCGAAGATTTCTTGATAAAAAAACAGTTTACTTTTAATTTTTTTTAAAAAAAAATTTACCTCCATCTTCGCAGATGACCATTGAAGATCGATACAAACACAATACTCTGACTGTAAATAATTTTTTTTATTTTTGATTCAATTTATTTTTTTATGTCAAATTTAAAATGTAAACATTTTAATTTAATTTATTCCTTATTTTTTATTTATTATTCTTTATTCTTTGATGTTAATTTTATTATTTTTAAATTTTATTATCTATTATTTATTCACTATATTTTTTGTTTTTATTTATTATTTATGATTTTTTTTCATTATACACTTTATTTTTTATTTTTTATTTTTTATTTTTTATTTTTTATTTTTTATTTTTTATTTTTTATTTTTTATTTTTTATNTTAAATTTTGAACTGATAATTAAAACACTGTCTATATCTCGCATATTTATATGGGGAATATATTCATTCAAACACAACTATTTCATGTCGATAAATAAAAAAATTGTAAATAAATTAATGAGCAATAATTTGTTCTCACCAAATCTATTGAGATTCAAATCTCACAATCCCAAATTCTTATTGAGACCCTTGAATAAAAACGATTTCAACAAAGGATTCCTCACCATCTTGAAGCAGTTGACAGAGGTGGGGGAGTATGATGAGAATGAATTCTCAGAGGTATTCAGGAAGATCCAGAGCATCGAGAACACCATCTATATCGTTGTAGCTGAAGATAAAGAAAATGGGAAGATAGTAGGATGTGGAACGATTGTGGTTGAACAAAAATTTATAAGAAAGGGAGGAAAGGTAAAATAAATATTATTGGCGTTATAATAATCATTCATAATATCACCTTCATACACATGATATTATGTTGATTTATCAAAAATATTATATTTTATATTTAAAAAATAGACAGGTCATATAGAAGATGTAGTTGTAGATAAAAATTATAGAGGATATTCATTGGGAAAATTGTAATCAAAAAACTTTTAAATGTTTTCTAGTGCAATATTGAACTTTAAAACTTAATAGGATTGTGGAAGCATTGATGAAATTGGGAGAAGATAGGGGTTGTTACAAGATTTTGCTTGATTGTACCGAAGAGAATGTGGAATTCTACAAAAAATGCGGGATGCAAAAGAAAGAGGTACAAATGGTGAAATATATCAAGCATCAAAGCAAATTATAATTTGTCACATAAAAAAAAACTATTAAATAATTGTTTATAATATTCACAATAATGAGGCATATTGAAGATTGCATTTTTCATAATCAAATTGTAATCAACACATACAATATTTGCTACAGTAAAAATGATAGATTTAATCTGTGAAAAATTATTTAATATATTTTTGGAAAATGTGAAGAATCATCAGTTTTCATGTATTCACTAATCGAATGACAATAAACAAAATAGGTTTTGGTAAATATTTGTGTTCTTCTGGAGACCAATCCTAAAAATGAATTAAATAAAAATTAAAAATAAAATAAATTTTTTTACCAAGAAAAGATTTTTTTGATATCATCATATTCAAGTAATTTGAAAGCAACATTTCTTCTTTTATATAAAATTATATTTACATACAGAGTATGGTGATTCGCATAATTTGCTTATGTAAAAGAAACATTTTCAGTTAAAAAGTTTTATTTTTCTTTCGGAATTAATTATTGTCATCATTGTCGACTTGTTCTTCTTCATCAACAGCTTCCTCATCGATGATTTCCTCTTCGAAATGATAGTACTTGTCATCGTTCTGCAAAAAGTTGCACAAAAAAGAGATGATGTTCATGGAGATCCCTGTCACGATCACGTTATGCAAGTACTTGTGGCTGCTTTCTTTGCGGAACTTGGAAACGCACAATAGAGTGGTGAGGATTTTGTTGACGAGATCGAACTTGAAGGGGAAGTAGATGTGGTAGTTCTTGTTCCAATTAATAACTTTGGTGTTAATCAGGTTTTTGAGTTGATCTTTTTCTATCCGGCTTTCCTAAACAAAAAGTTATGTTAATTTTTTAAAACAATTTTGGTTTATTAAAAAAACAAATCAATAAATAATAAAATATAAGAAATAAGATAAAATTTAAAAAATAAATATTGAAATAAGAAAAACATAAAAATAAATATCAGAAAACTAAAATAATAAACAAATAATTAAGGATACTTTGATATCTTCCTCAAAGAGAATAGATTTATACAAATATTCGCTTAAAAGGTGATAGTTGACATCTTTCTTCTCCGATTCAATTCTTGAAAGCCAGGAGTAGGCTACAGAGCTATCAAATTTCGAAGCAGAAAGGAACAAAGTGGTCGCTTTTTCCATATTTTTTTCGATCAGCTCTCCCTCAAAATACATAGATGCTTTTGCAAACAAAATTTTAAATAAAAATTTAAATAAAAAATAAAATGAAAAATCTTTTTACCAAGAGTAATGACTGCATATTCTAGATCCAATTCAGCAGCTTGATGGTAATACTCCAAAGCCTAAAATAAAAATTTATTTTATATTTTGTACATCCTATTTCAACTTTTTATTTTTGTATTTTTTTTTTCATTTATTTATTTTATTATTTTTTAGTTTTTATTTTTTATTTTTATTTTTTATTTTTCATTTTATTTTTATATTTTTATATTTTTTTTCCTATTTTTTTATTTTTTATATTTTTATTTTTATTTTTGTTTTTAATTTCTTTTAAATTTATTTTTTATTTTTTATTTTTTATTATTTTTTTTTATTTTCGTTTTTTTTTTGCTTAACCTTTTCCATATTTTTTTCTACGGCAATACCGTTTTGGTAATAAATGGCAAGGTTAGAGATGGCAGATGCCTCGCCTAGATTTGCAGCTTTTTGAAAATGCTCAAACGCTATTTTGGTATCTATTTCAACCCCACAACTGCCCGAGTCATACAAACATCCTGTTGAAAAAAATAAAATGGTTTAAAAAATAAAAAATAAAGTAATAAGATAAAATAAAAAAAAAAATGATTGAAAAATAAAATCATTTACCCATATTATACAAAGCAGTGGGATAATTCTTTTTAAATCGAAAAAAAAAAAATTTAATTGAAAACTTTTTTAAAATCTTAATTTAAAGTGGGACTTACTTGATTAACAGACATATTGTAGTATTTCAAAGCCTTTTAAAGGAAATGAAATGACAAAATAAAATAAAATGAAAAAAAAAAAAATATTTAAAAAAAATATTAAAAATATTTATCAAAAGATTTCGATAAAATTAAAAAAATAAAATGGAAATAAACAAAAAAATAAACTTGTTTGTTTACTTGTTCAAAATCACCAATGGTTTCATAGATCAAGCCTAGGTTGTTCATAGCAACGGAGTCGTATTGCAAAATGGAATCTTTGTAAAGTTCAATGGACTTGTCGACGTCTCTGGGAACGTACTCTCCTTCTTCGTAAATCCATCCCAAATTGGTATTGCTTTTGTAAAAATTTTTTAAAAAAACCCAAAAAACAAAAATTTTTATTAAATTTGAAATTTTATTTTTTTATTTAATTTAAAAAATTACGAATGAGCATTTCCTAAGCAATGAAATTTTATTTTTGGAACTATTTCATTTATTTAGTTGTTTTATTTACCCATGCTTGCTGAGACCAAAATTAAAATTTATTAAAAATAAAAAAAAATAAATATTTTTTTTTTTAACCTGAAATATTTAAATAATAAATAGCCTTTTCTATGTTTTTTTGTATCCCTTCACCATTCATATACAAAAATCTTTTCGAGTTAATAATTTAAAAAAAAAATTTTTTTTACCCTATAAAATTGACCGCAGTAATGGTATCCACATTTTTTATTTCTTTGTCTTTTTCGTACATTTGGCTCAACAGATCAAAAGTTTTGTAGAAATTTTTCTTTTCTACTCCCCAACCCATGTAATATTTGAACGCAAGGGCTAACAGGTTACCTTGTTCTGAGGATTTTTCGCAGTAGATCTTTGCTTCAACAATATTTACAATGCATCCATATCCTTAATTTTCAGTTAAAAAAAATAAATAATTAATTTTTTAGAAAAATATAATGATTGCATTCCGATATATTTATCTATATAAACTTCAATTATGAGCTGATATTAAATTATATAATTCAATTTATATTTTTTTTTTTTTTTGATCACCATAGAAGAGCCTATATGCATACAAAATCTGATATTTATCATCCCCATCGAATGCCCTTTGTTTGATAAAATTGAAATCATCGGTTTCCATAAATCAAAGAGGAAAGATGATCAATTTTTTTTTATAAGTTTATTAAATTATATAATCATTCATCATTTGAAATAATAGATTATTTATTAATAAAATCAACATTTTTTAGATACTCAAACAAATTGAATTTCTTTGCAAAAAGATAAACGTCAAGTAACAAATTGGGAAACTTTGACTCAAAATAAAGATAGAATCCAGAAGCGGAACCTTGAAAAAGTTGCTCGCAAAAAAGCTCCTCTCTCAAAGAGCTCCAATGTTCATCCATGTTTCTCAAAGCACGCAAAAAATCAAGGAATAAAGCACCGTTATAAAAACTCTTGTTGGTGATGTAAACCCAGATCCTATTGTCCACCTTTTCTTTCCAATTAAAAACATAGTTTTCAAAGTGTGATTTGAATTGGTTTCTATGGAGTTTTTTTTCGATGATCAAGTTTGATACTTGATGGATAAATTGAAGTCTTTGTTCAGGAAGCCAAAAGAAAGGATGCGAAATTACTTGTTTGATGTCAAATCTTTGTAATACGGTGTGGATTAGTGTAGATGAGATGAGGTCTTTGAGGAGGTGTTTGTTTTTGATTTTGGACAAGTTGGGAGGCTTTTCTCCAACGATGTTGAGCATTCTTTCGCTGTACTTTTCTCCGAATGGGTGTTTGCCTTTGGTGTTGGAGTAATAAAACAAGCATCCTAGTGAAAAAACATCCACCTTAAACGATTTTTTATCATTAAAAACTTCTTTGGGCAACCATCCTGAAAAAAAATTAAATTATTCAAAAAAAAAATTATTTCAAAAAAAATTAAGTAAAGTTACCTCCCTCTCCCGTCGGATTTACTCCTGAAAAAGTATAAGACGATGAGTTTTCATCAAGTTTTTTCGATAATCCCATATCGGTAAGCTTCCACGACTTGAGATCAATGGACAATAGCAAATTTCTAGGGTGTATGTCGTTGTGGACTATCTTTATGCTGTGCAAATAATGTATAGCCATAGAAATATCTTTCATCATATTCTCTACTTTTAGGGTTTCATTCCAATCCCTTTTATTAATAAACTCTAACAAACTAATCGAACATTTTGTGAGGGAAATGTAGACTTTTTTACTGTCCTCTTCTTTTCCAAAGTACTTCACAATGGTTGGTGGCATGTCATCTCTTTCCATGCAGATGTGCATCAGATTGTCAATTTCGTCTTTTAAGCCGACCCAATGTATCAAAACTTTGACAGCACATTCCACATTTTTGTCATAAGTTCCCTCATAAACTAAATTGAGGAAAATGGTGAGTTTATGAATCGAAAATGTTTGGAAAATAAAAATTCCATTTAAAAGACATTTTCTCAATCTTTATTTACCTATCGTTCCCCCGCTTCCTCTTCCTAGTATCTTACTTTTATCAAATGTGATCTTTCCTATACATTTGATGTTCTCTCTAGGAGAGGAGATCTCCTTGTTCTTTTCGTCGATGGCAGTGATAAGCTGATTGAAGCTGGGATTGCTCATGAATTTGGTGTTGAGATTAGATTTGCTTTCGATGAGATACTTGATGATCTGGATGTTGTTGTTGTTGATGGCAAAATAGAGAGGGATATTATCATTTCGATCAGATGAATTGACATTGGCACCTTTATCGATGAGATATCTGATGATATCCAATCCCACATGTTTATTGGCACAAGCCATGTGAAGCGGAGAGGTATCATTCTTTGAAGCATTCACATCTGCTTTGTGATCAATCAACATTCGAATCAAATCAGGGTCGATGTGGTCACTGGAGAAAGCCAGATTGAGAGGGTTCATATCTTTCTTGGAATCTGATTTGATAAGAGCCTTTTTGTTGATGAGATGCTTGATGATGTGAAAAGGGAGATTACTTTTGATTGAATTGAGAAGTGGATTGGTTCCATTGTTGATCGCATTAAGATTGGCCTTTCTGTTGACGAGACAATCGATGATACTTTCACTGATGAATCTGTTTTCGGTGGCAAAATGAATGGCAGTGAAACCTTCGCTGTCCTTGATGTTAGGATCAGCATTGTTCGATAACAAGTGTTGTAAGAAATCAAGGCGAATATTTTCGTTTGTACAATAGAAATGGAGGCAAGTGTTTCCATTGTTGTTTTTCGTATTGATTTTAATTTTGTTGTCCAAGAAGGAACAAACAACATTCTCAAAAACATTATTGTTCAAACAGTACAAATGAAGAACGTTATTTCCGTTTTTGTCGACTGATTTGAATAAGGAGTCACTGGACAGGATCGTTTCAGTATTAGAATTGTACTTGAAAATAAGATTCATTCTCCAACTATCTTCAAGATCAACCAAATAGTTTTGAAGATTGGAAGTTTCTTCCAAACATTTTCCAGTCATTTTACAGTAAAATTCCGTCTTTTCATCTGTGTTCTTTGAACTATTTATGAAAGGGGTGTTGATGAAGAAAGTAGAGAGTTCTTTGTAAATGTTTGAAAGAATGATGCTGGAATTGAGATTGTAGCAAAGAAAAGGAAGGAACAAACTCCTTTCTTCTGCCTGTTCAATTAATTTGTCGAGATATTTCATCTGATCAAAATTTTCAGCAAGGTAATAAGAAGAGAGAAATTCTTGAATGGAAAAATGAGAAAAACAATGATTGTCTCCCACCTTATTTAATAAACCGCTTTTAAATACAGATAAAGTGAAAGTTTCGTATTGATCAGTCCTTTTGGGTAGTGTTTTGTTCGAAATATTCTCAATGAAAGTGAACAGGTTAAATTGGTAAGGAGATTTTGCATAAGCCTCGCACAAATCTTTGATGGTTTCCTTTGAAATGAACTCTATTTTTTCGTGGGTCATAAAGAAAGATATCAAAGAAAGCAGCTTGATTACAAAACGAACGAAATCTTCTTTAGGAAAATTCATTTCCTCTATGTCAACTAAATCAAAATTGATGTGAATCAATACTTCGACCAACTTTTCAAAGATAAACCCCATTTTGGTAAAATTTGACCCATCCAAGCTTTTGAAGATGGTTCCGAGAAAAAGAGGATTATTGATGAATAGATCAACGCAGAAATTTCCAAAAAAGTGATCAACAAGGTGTTTCTTGTTGTATAAAAGATACTTTGAAAGAAAATTCTTTGAATTCTTCAACTCAAGGTGTAATGATACTCCAAAAGGGGTGATTTCACAGTTGGGTCTTGCAGTGATTATCATTTTTTTGAAGAACTGGCTCTCATTAATAAACAACTCCAAAAAGAAAGATGCTGTTTCTCTCACTTTTTTGTTGCGTGAATACGAAAGGGTTTCGAGTTCATCCAAACCATCCATGATCCACAGAAGTTTTCCGCCTTTGTCAGCTCTATGCACAAATTCCATGAAAAGCTTTTCGTCAAGGTTTTTCATGTTCACTCTCTTCTGAATCACGTAGCTAAAAAAGGAGGATAGGTCTTTGGGGTAATTAATCATTTCTCTCAAAGAGACTTCAAACACAAACACAAATTCATCCTCCCACATTTCTTTGTTCAAGAAAGAATAAACAATGTATTTACAAAAAATTGTCTTCCCAACACCTGCACCTCCTTCGATTAAAACGACATTATGACCAGAGTCTTCGTTCTTCCAAATGTATTTTATATCAACCACTTTCTTTTTGCTTTGAAGCAAATTGTATTCTGCCCCTTTCATTTTTCTCTCAAGCTCAAGTTCTTTTTCTATGGTGCTTATTTTGTGGCTTTCAGTTTTGTATTTGTATAAAATGTTCGACGAAATGTAATTTTTGGGAAGAGATTCAGAATAATAACTTTTTATTGAGCTTTCTACTTTGCTCACATACTTTTCTTTCTTTTTATTTTCATGTACGCTTTTTTGAAAACTTCGAATCAAATTCAATTCTTTTTTCAATTTTTCGCTTTTTTGTTTGGCAATGGAAATTTCATCAAAATTTTCGATTTCTAGGTCGAAACTACGATAGGAAATAGATATCATGGGCATAGAAACAAAACCATCACTGTAATCATCCAAAACAGAAACAGCAAAAGGTATACTCCCCAAATTGTCATTGTCTTTAATCTCCTCTTTCAATCTTTCAACGAGCGTAAGAGGAGAAAATAATTTTTTCTTGTCTCTTTTCAATATTTTTTCGAGATGGTGTGAAAGAAAAGAAGTTTCTTTGTTTTCGTTTCTGGCTCCAATTGAAGAGACCACCCAAAAAGAGTTGTGAAAAAAATTATCCAACCCATCCAAAACAACTTGGTTGGAAATTGATTCATTCTCAAAAATGTCGACATTCAATCCAACACAATCAAGTATCAACAAACAATGAAAGTTTTCCAAAACTCCCAATAATTTTTTGATATTGCTTATTTTGATTCCCTTTATGTCTTCCTCTGGTTTTACAAAGTAGGGATACAAAAACAACTCGTTTTTTCCATTGTAAGTATTTTCTTCAATCACACAAGAACCACGAAAATAAATCACAATCAAATTTTTTTCAGCCTTTTTCTCTTCTACCATCATGACCTTTATCTTCTCCGAAATCTGATTCAAAATTTCTTCTTTATGGAGATCTTCGATGATAGTCGAATCAAAACAATCGAAAGTAGTGTTGAAAGAAGGATCCTTGATTCCAATAGAAAAATGAATGGTATTGTCATAGATCTGAAACGTTTTCTTTTCTTCTTTAGGAACTTCCTTGTTTTCAATTTCAACTTTGTCGTCATTTTTTTCTATTTTAGGATCCAACAAAAGTTTTGCTTTCAAGTACAACTCTTTATCTTTAAAATGGTTCAATAGATGATGGTTATTTTCAATCGAATTGATCAATTTTCTGACTTCTTTTTTGTTTGACTTTCCACCAATACTTTCAAGACTCTCGGTTTTTTGAACGATAAGAAGGTGATGTTTGTAGAGCTGCTCTGCTTGATTTCTCAATTTGGGAGTCAGGTTGATGGATTTCCAGTCTTTGGAGTTTATCATTTCGGACAAAAAATTAATGTCATTCTCTTCGATAGCATTTTCGATTCTTTTTGTTTTTGTCAGTTTTTTCTTTCATCAAAAATTATACATCAAATTTTAATTATTTTAAATTTTTACATTTTGAACTTTCCTTGGAGACTCCACTTTTTGATTCTTATTGACGAAAAATGTCCAATCACTTTTGGGACTTACGAAATCGTCGTCTATCTCTGAGGTAATGGAAAAATAGTATGATTGTCCTTTGGAGGTATTGAAAATGACAAAATCTTTGTTAGTCTCAGCCTTAAATACCTTTTCATCAGCTTTAAAAATATTAATGATTTAAAATAAAAAATAATTCTTTATTACCTAATTCATCTTCTTTCCAGTATAAAGTATATTTCAAATATTTTTGGTTTTGAGGTATCTCCCATGATATCTTGACTTGGTCATTCTTGAGTTGATTTATAGAGCAAGAGGGCTTCTTGGGTTTCTCCAATCTAAGCTTTTTCATGTAATCTATCGATTCCTTATAGATTTCTGGGTCCACAGTCTCGGAGTTGGCTATGATTTGATAATATTTTTTTGCTTCTTCTAAATTTTTCTTTTTTTTGTTATAGATAGCAAGTTTGTATGCTGCGAGAATTAAATTTGGAGCAGCAACATTAATGGACATATTGTAGAACTGGTTTGAGATAGTATCTGATTCAATCTTTTCTCCCAGAAGGTAAAACAAATTTGGATTGGTTTTCTCGATCTCACTTGATATTTTCTTTTTGATTTCCTTGTTTTGACTGAGATAAAATTTTGCTATTTAAAAAAAAATATGAGGCAAACCTAAAAACTTTAATAAAAAATTTACCTAATTTCTCTATAAATTTATCCTCTACACTTGAACACAAAATCTTTATCAATTTTTCAATTGTGATAATTGGGTTCTTCTGTTTCTATAATATGAAATAAACTATGCACAAAAAAATAGGTGATAGTTCTTACCTTTTCGAAAATTTCGAGAAGGGTATCGATTTGCTTGTGCTTCTCACAATATTGTACCAATTCATCCATTGAATCTTTCTTTTGACTTAAAATTTTAATGACCATTTTGTGACATCCTGACTCTTTGAAGTAGTAAAAAGCCAGATCTAGATCTCCTTTATTACTAATCAAAACTAAATCGAAGATAAAAATAAAGAAATAAAAAAGAATTACAAATGGAGCCTTCCTATTTTTTCCTTTAAACAAAATTGTAAACAAAATTAAAAGAAAAACATTGAAAAATATTACTAAAACCAATTTTTTTTTATTTGGTGAAAGATCCGTCATCAATGCAAGCTTATAATGACCCATCTTCTTAGATTCTTCAATGTGATCAAAACACTTTGGGTCATCGTAAATGAGACACTCAACGGATTTGTTGTAAAACTCCTTTACATTTGGTGATATATGGGCTATTTCATTGTAAGAATGATAGATATACTCGCTTGCTGCTTTCTCAAAATATTTAATGGACTCCTCTAACTCTATTGCTTTTTTAAAAAGATGTCCCATCGTGAATAGAGAATAAGAAAACCCCCCTTCATATGCTTTTTGGCAGAAATCCAGCTGTTTTTGGGGATCACTAAATTCTTTAAAAGATGCAAAATAATAGAGTATTCCCTTCCCCAAATGACAATTCTTGATTGTGAAAGAATATAATGTCTCATACTCTATTTCGTTTATTGATCTTATCAATTTTTCTAAAAAATTGGGATGTTCTCTATTGATGTAGACAGGATCAAAAATTTTCACGACTTTAGCAAATCTTTTGAGATTTTTTAGAAGATCAATTTCCAAGTCAAGATCAAGCAAGTACATGAATCCTCTAGTCTCACCTTTCTTTAGTGAAGTGACAAAGCTGTTTATAGAAGACTCGTTTTCATATAATTGGTAATGATATATTCCTAAATGGAATTTGTATTTTATTTTTTTTTTCATGAAATTTAAATAAATTACCCAAAATCAATTTCGCTTTTGAATTTTCTTGATAATTCTTATCTATCAAATTAAATAGTTTATCTTCTTCATCAATTTCCAAAATGTATTCTTGAACTTTCAAATCAATCAAATAATACAAAGAATATTCAATTATATATTCCAATACAGGCCCCAAATACTTATAAATCTTGATCGTTTGTTCTTTATTCATACATTCTTTCAACCAATGCACTGAATGTTTGTTTTCTTGCTTTAATAAATTTTCAAACAAATTTTCAATTTTAATTTTCATTGTATCCATTGTCCACAATTGGGAATAGTGGAAATATAATTCTATATATAGATTAACATCATCATTTCTATTTGAGGCTAAATTATAAATTTCATCTATATTCAGAATTGTTGGGCAATTGAGAGGAAGATGAGGCGATTTGCATTTATCACAAGATCTGTTGATTTTTGATTTGAACAAAACTTTAACTCCATTATCGATGATGAACCATTTATTTGCTCCCAATTGATTTTGTTGATTATATTTGGTGACAAGATACCAATTGAGAGATCTATAAATCACTCTATAGATCCTATTTTGAAAGATTATTTCCTCATCATCCGCCAATGATCCAAATCTTTCAAAATATCGTTGGAGATCATTATAGGGCAATTCATTTTGATATACATTTAAGAATATAACATCAATCCTCATTTCCTCCATCAAATCCGATTCTCACTTATCGGCCTATTTTTATTTTTTTTTAACGATTTATATTGGAGAAAAATTTGAGAAAATCAAAAAGAAACTTGCTTGGCATAAAAGTGCAAAATATGAGGAGTGAAAAAATAAAAAAAAATTGAGAATGAAGGAGAATGATAAAGAAAAGAAAGAACAAAATCAAAAATCGATTCAAATCAAAAAAAAAATTTTGGAGTTTCTCAAAAATAAAAATGCAAATAATGCAAAATCTGTAATCTTCATTTCCACATGAATCAATATTTTAGAATTTATAGTATATTAATAAAATACAAAAATGTGTTTAAAATTTATGTTGTGGAAGAATCAGTAAATATAATTATCATAAATCCTTGGTTTCAGTATTTGTATCATTATTAATTGATTATAGGCAATCAATGTGAAGGATGTAAGTGATAAAGTTATAGAAAGTGGATTCCAAATAAAAGAAATAGAATCAGCCATCAACTCATTGGTGGAGAGACAATTCATGGGAGCGATAAAGAAAGGAAATATCATCTATCTCTACAATCTCACCAAGAATGAGAAAGAGGCAAAATCACAATTGACAGAGGAAGAGATTTTGGTGCATCATGAAGTAGAAAAAGGAGGAACGAAAGGTGTTTATTCTGCGCTCATCAAAAAGAATGTCCAAAGTCTCCCTACAAACCAAATCGAGAAGATATTGAAGTCATTGGTCAAGAAAAAATTCATTAAGCCCATCTCTCAAATAGGTGGAAAGACAAAAATCTTTATCTTGTATGAATTAGAGGCAGATATAGAGGTGACTGGGGATATTTGGTATACTGAGGGGGATTTCGATATTGATTTTGTCTCCAATTTCCTCAAGATCATCCAATTTCAAATTTCGGAGCATACAAAAAAATCTATAGTAAGACATTTTTTCTCGAATTATTTTATTCAATTGATTTTTTATTTTTCTCTTTAGGATAAAATGACTGTTATTGATTTATTTGAGGGGATAAAAAAATCAGCTGTATTCCCTGCTTCAGTTGAGATAAAACATGTCGAACAAGCACTCCAAAGATTGAAACATGACGGTTTGGTCGAAATACATGGCAACACAGTTGAACTCACTTCTTACAATTACGAAAACATCAATAACAATTCTTATACTGAAACCCCTTGTGGTATTTGTCCTGTTTATGATAAATGCTCTGATACAGGACCCATTAATCCTTTAAGTTGTGTATATTTGAATAATTGGTTAGCTCAAGATTTGGACTGGTGAATAAAAATTTTTGAGAATATGTTTGGTTTAAATACTCCTTTGTATCATTTGTATCTTTTTGGTTAATTTATTGAATCAATCAAGTGTTGATGAAAAAATGAGTAATGCTGTCAAATCATCCCAAAAAAAAAACTGAAAATTTAATAGTGTGCCAAATAGGTTTATAAAAAAAAAAATTATTAAATAAAAAAAAAAATTTTCAAATATTCAAAAAATAATAAAAAGAAGAATTAAATTTATTTGAAGCAATAATTTGAAGCATTTTTAATGGAGGATTCTCGGCTCAATAAATTTTCAGAAAAAGATACATCACATATACAAATAGGGGACCAGGAGAAAATAAATAGTTCCAACCATTCAGAAAATTTTCTTAAATCACCTATAATGAGTGATAATAATGGTTATACTGAGAATAATCTTCCAACTGAAGAGGAAATGAAAGATCCATCCAATCAAAATATAGAACAATCATTCAATTTTGATTTCTTTGATGATCTGGGGCATAATCATAATTGTTTCAATGATTTCTCAGATAATGATAATCCTCTATCAGAGGAAGGCTCCGAGAATCTAAATTCTCTTTTCCCTGATTTTGATCAATCTCTACTTTATTCAGACTCTGAATCTGAACATATCCTATTTCTTGACAATATAGAATCATGCATTGTGAAAAATAGGTTATGTACAATTAAGAACATAGAATCGAATTCTCCTCGCTCAAATCTTTCAGAATGTAACTATCATCCATCGAATCAAGCACACAATACCCCCGACCCCCTCAATCCCTTCCCAAAATCTGAATTAGTGACGCTTAATGGCAAAGCTACTTTCTTTCATGATGGGTCGTATTCTTCACCAGAAGATTTCGATACATCATTTGAGACTGATCATATGATCGGCACGCAGTGGTCATCTCAAAGAGATGACCACTGTCTGGGTAGTATTCCTAAAAGTCCAACTAATTCATCTCACCACCTGATCCACGAGGAAATGGGGTTAGAGCACCAATACGATAAAATCCAACCTCTCAAACAACACGAGATAGAGATCGAGAAAAGCTTCATCTTTATCAACATCCTTAAAACAAATTTTATTTCGAATAATTTTGAATCGAAATTGGATACTCTTAAACGCAATGGAGTTGGTTACAAAAACATTAAAAAAGATCCCAATTTCGAGAAAATAACTTCCTCACCCCGATTCAAGACAAATAATCAGCATTGTTACATCATTTCCCTTGAAAAATGGAATTCTCATCGTCATCTTTATGTGAATTTGGGATTCAACTTGGACCAGATAAACACCATGAGCTATCATATTCCTAACAATAATATCTGTCGAAGATCCCAAAGAGATAGAAAAGACGAGAAGGAAAGAGCAGAGAAGAGGAATAATCAATCTAATCAGGACAATGATTCGAACAAAAAAAGAAAAAAATAAATTTAAATATATCCAAATTTCATTCAAAATTCAATAAAAGCAAAAATTATGATAATTTGATTTGTTCTGTATAATAATTGGATCCTGCATTTATAAAATTTGGATTATGCTTGGCTTAAAATTTAATAAATAAAGCAAGAATCTCATTAATTATTTTAAATTCATTTTTTTATCATAATTAATATTGTTCGATAATTATTACGAATTTCACTTTATTATTATATATTAAACAGATCACATTCCCTTTATTCTTGAATACTGAAATATAAAGTTTTTTTTTCTTAATTTTGAGATCTCAAAAATATATTTTTTTTGAACAAAATATAAAAATTAAAATTTAAAATAAAATTAAATAAAAAAAAACTCACTAATAATTCTACAAAGTAAGCTGTTTTAAAATTTTATTCTAATATATTTACCAATTCTATCTTCCAAGTCAACAATTAAAATGATTAAACAAAAAACTTACGATATCGCCGAGACCAATTTGGTAAGAATTGTTCCAAGTCTTTTCTCATCAAAGTACTTATCTTTTTTTTTTTGATGTAAACAGGCAAATTTTGGAACTGAACTCGAAAAAAACATTAAATTGGCAGCAGCACAAGGAGAAAAGGCTTGGGCTGAAACTGGAAAAGAAGCAGGATTGTTGATCTGGAGAATTGAGAAATTTAAAGTTGTCAAATCCAAAACCCCTGTTGGTTCTTTCTTCGAAAATGACTCTTACATTGTATTGAACACCATCAAGAAAGATAATGAATTCATCTTTGATGTAAAATTTTTTTCACAAAGAAATTTTATTTCGAAATTATGATGATGAAATAATTTTCAATATATATATATATATTTTTTTTGATTTCTAAATAATTTAAATTTTTATACCCTTCTCATCTAAAAAAATATAGGTTCACTTCTGGCTCGGACGTACCACCACCCAAGATGAAGCAGGTACTGCAGCATACAAAACTGTTGAATTGGACGACTATCACAAGGGAAAGCCAGTACAACACAGAGAAGTACAAGATCACGAATCTCCTCTCTTCATCAGCTATTTCGAAAAGTTTGGAGGAATCAAAATTCTTGAGGGAGGTATCGAATCTGGATTTAAACACGTCGATCCTAAATTATATAAACCAAGATTACTCTGGATCAAGGGTAAAAAGAACGTAAGAGTACGTGAAGTACCAAAGAGCTATCAATCTTTGAACAACGGAGATGTATTCATCCTCGATATGGGATTGAAACTCTACCAATGGAACGGATCCAAATCTGGAATCTTCGAGAAGAGCAAGGCTGGTCAACTCTGCCGTGCTTTGGACTCTGAAAGAGGAGGAAAGCCTGAAGTAATTGTTCAAGAAGAAGGAAGTGAAGACCAAGAATTCTGGAACGGATTGGGAGGTAAAGGTGCTATCACTGATTCTTCCAAGGTCCCAAATGATGATGAATGGGAAAACTCCACTGAGAAAAAACTCTTCAAATTGTCTGATAAAAGTGGTTCCTTTGAATTCGCTTTGATCTCTGAAGGATCTAATGTCAAGAAAGCTCAACTTGATACTTCTGATGCTTTTGTACTTGATGGTGGTAACCACATTTATGTCTGGATTGGAAATAACGCTTCTGTTGGAGAAAGAAAATATGCTATGAGATATGCTCAAGAATACACTAGAACTTATCAACGTCCTTCCATCCTTCCTATCACTGTTATTCCAGAAGGAAGAGAAAACGATTCCTTCAGCAAAATTTTTTAAAAGTTTGAATCAACCAAATAAAAAAATTTTTTTACGCACCATATAGAAATAAATCAAGATTTTTTTTATTTAATTCAGCTCCGAAGATTTGATAAAAAAAGGAAAATTAAATTTGTTGAAAGAGAAGCTCCGGTTAAATGATCAGGAAACATAATTGCAAATATAAATATTTACTAAAAAAAATTTGAATGGGAAATTCACAAATCAACAATTACAGAGGGTACATCTATATAAATAAGATTTTTAAAACTTGAAATAAAGATTGATAGAACACATAAAATGCTATTGAATTCTACATCATGTTTTTCTAGACACAACATGATAATGACAAGTAAAAATTATGAAGGTTCTCACCGATAATAAAAATTAAGTTGGATTTTTTTTGTAAGAAAATGGGGATGTTTATTCTTTTGGGAACAATAATTTCGGACAATGTGGAACATCAGAAAAAGATAACCCTAATTTTTCAATTCTCAGGCCCAGAATAGTGATGAACAACCCCAAAATAAAATCTATTGTTCTAGGAACCGATAACTCTTTTTACATTGAAAGTAAACAAAAAATTTTAAAATTAACTATTCAAATTGCAAATAAAAATTAAATCAAGAAAATGGGGATCTTTATGGATGTGGTAAAATCTTTATTTAAAAGTATTTTTTATCTAAGTTTTTAATTTTGTTTTAAATAGGAAACAACATTTCAGAACAATTAGGAATACCGAACAATGAAGAGAGTTGGTCGCATAACTTCAAGTTCGTGTGCTCCAACGTTAAAAAACTCAGTGCTTCGGAGAGTTTAACGATTATACTAAAAGGAAAAACAAAATCAAAAAAAAAAAAAAACCAAAAATTAATTAAAATGAATTAAAAATAGATGATGGAAAAATGTATTGGTGCGGATCTTTTGACGATGGTAATTCAAGGAGTAAAGGAATTGAGTTGATTACAAATATGGAAGGAGTACTATCTTTTTCCAATGGGCACAATCATTGCATATTTTTAAAGGGTAATTAAAAAACAGATTCTTTCAAAAATTTTTTGATTTTTTTTTTTTGATTTTTTTTTTTTTCGAAGCCAATGGAGAGGTTTGGGTAATGGGTTCCAATCTCTTCAATCAATGCGGATTAGGAAAAATATGCAAGCATGTAAAAGCACCCACTTTGCTTCTTACCGACAAAAGAGCAACAGCAGTGTGTTGTAGGTTGTTTAACTCTAATATTTTAACAAGTAAAAAATTCCAAACATTTTTTTTTTTCTCAATGTGAATGTTTTTTATACAGGAGATGATAAGGGAAATACAATATTAAAGTATTTCGGAAAAAATGATTATGAAGCTTTGATATTGAATCCCAAAGAGATCGACCACCCAAAATTTGAAATGCGCACCTTCAACTCTTTACCTAACATCAGTTCTATTCATTGCGGATCTTTTTTTACTATTATTTTGATTGGTCGAAAAACTTTTTATTTTTATTTTATTTTATTTTTTTATTATTTTTATTTCAGATGGAGGGGAAGTTTTTGGTTGTGGCTACAATGGTTGTGGACAACTTGGATTTGGAATTTTTTCAAGCAAGACATCTGTAAGGAAAATGGGGCTTTCAAATATAAAGTTTGTAACAACAGGATACAACCATTCCGTTTTTGTTAATAGTAAAAAATTTTACCTTTTTAAAACAAATTTTTTCTTTTTGAATTTAAATTAAGGGAATAATGAGTTGTTCGTTTGTGGAAATGGTTTCAATGGACAAATGGGCTTGGGTGATACAAAGAATGTTTCTTTTCCAAGGAAGATAGACATTCTGGATTTAGTTTTGATCCACAATTATTCACAAGTAGATGTAAATGAACATAAAAATATTTTAAATTATTTTTTCAATTTTTTTTTTTAGATTTGGACAAATGAAAACCACAAGTTTTTGGGAAGAGAGTTTAAAGATAAAGTTTTCATATTGCTTTTGTGTTTGAAACATTCAAAAGATTTGTTAAAACCTCCTAAGCCCGTTCAATTAAAAATAATCGAATTTTTTTATTAAATTTTGTTTGGAAATCTATCAAATTAAAAATTATTTTTATTCTTTCAAAAAACTCAAATGATATCTTAAAAGTGGAGAATAGTTTTCGAACCTATCCATGCTTAAAAGATTAAACTGATATCATTTTTCATGTTTTGCAACCATGGAGTTTATATTTCCTATTTATTTCTTTAGAAAAAAAAAAAAAAATGGAAAAAGAAATTAACAAGCTCCTTGAAATATTTCAATCATTCAAAAACAAGGATAAGGAAGAGAAATCTAGCTATTTTAATCGATTGATGAAGGTGATAGATAGCTTCAATAAATCTCCACCAATCGAATCATCGACTATTACAAACTATGAAGAATTGATCCATGTGGCAATCAGCTGTACATTGTTCACCAAGAAGCAGAGGATGCAATTGAAGTCGATATTCACTGAATATTCAGAAAAGAAAAATAATAGAGAAAAGGAAAAAGAAAAATCGAATAAAAATAGCAATGTGATGGATGAATTATTGTATGAATTTCCTAGGATTTATATCTTTTCATTTAAATTTTTATTTTAATTTTATTTAATACTCAATTTAAAAAAAAAGAAATCAATTTTTAGATTCTCAACTCCCTGGTGAAGGGTAAGATTTTTTTTTTATGTAAACCAACTAACCAAAAAAATATAGAATGAAGATTAAAGTGGAAGAACTCAAACAAAAAATTGAAAGATGCCTCAAAGAAAGTTTGGACTCAAATATAACTATAGCAATAGCAGGTAGTTGGGCATCTTCAATGTGTCTCAAAGGTGAACCTCAAAAATAAAAAAAATATTTCAAAAAAAATAACAAATATTTATTCAATTTTTTTAAAAATAGGAAGTGATTTGGATCTAGTTTTAAAAACAGATTATTTCGGAAATGTTCATAAAAACAAGCAGGAGAGACAGAAGGACTTGCAGCTCATGGAGAAAATTACCAAAATGGAAAATGTTCTCAAAAATTTTTTTGAAGAAGTCAGCAGCGTGATCGAAGCAAGAGTTCCATTAATTAAGTTCTTCGATTCTGATACGTAAAAAAATTTTTTTTTATAATTTTCAATGAAAATAATAAAGTAACAATAAAATAAAATCAAAGGTTAAACAATCAAATTATTTTTTTTAAAAAAATAAAATAAAAAAAATATTATTAAAAAAGAAAAATGTATGTGGATATCTCTTTTGGAAATTTGGCTTCTATAGACAAAACGGAATATATTCTTAACTACACCAAAGTGTACCCCATATTGAGCAAAATGGCACTTCTGGTAAAAGTGTGGGCCAAAAGGAGAAACATCTCAAACTCCGCCGCAAAGGGACTCAACAATTTTGTTTTCATTTTGTTGTGCATCAATTATTTCCAGAGAAATAGTTTGCATAAAGTCGTTTTTCCCATTTCTAATTTTGACGGGAAGAACGAAGAAATAAATTCTTTGTCTAATTTGAGACCTGTCCACCTTATTCCAAAGCATCCAAAATACAATTTTGAAGAATGCCAACAAGTGTATCAATTTTTTTTTTGTCAATATTATTTTATTTTATATTTAAATTACTTCAATTTATTTCTTTAATCATTTTAATTTATTATTTAATTTTACTTTAATTAATTTTTAATTTAATTTTTATTATTATTAACTTAATTTTGATTGAATGTTTTTAATTTTAATTATCCTAATTTTTTGTTTTTATTATAAATTTAATTTTCTTCAATTTTGAAAATTATGATAATATCATTATTTTAATAATATTTAAATTTTATTTAAAATTTTTTTCTTAGCATTGTACAGGAAGAGGGATCATTGTATATACATTTGCTCAACTTCTTCAAAGAAATGGTAGAATTTGATTACGAAAATCTCTGCGTGAGTTGCAGGTGTGGATCTTTCATTCCCAAGGACATGTCTCCCTCTACCCTAACTAAAACTCCCCTTGATTTTTTGGTCGAAGTAAAAATTTTGTTTTTTATTCATTTCTTAAACAGTATTTTTATTTTTTTTTTTTTTTTTTGATTTTTATTTATTTATTTAACCTTTTTTTGTACAAAATTTCTTTAAAGAGTTTTTAAAATTTTTTTTGAAAAGGACCCAAACTTGCCCCACGAAAACGCAGCACGCACAGTCAACGAAGACTCTCTCAAAGACGTGCAGTCAGAGCTAAACAGAGCATACATCATTCTAAAAGACCCCAAAACAGAGGAGAAGGAGAAAATAAATCTCCTCTTACTGGGCCCCAGCGAGAAACGAAGTGCTGTCAGACAGAAATATTACCCCAAACTCTTACTCGACAAATTTTCTCCAAAAAAAAGCAATCCTTGTCTAGATGTTGACAACAATCATATTGATTCAGATTTTGACTTTAATACAAATTTAAGTAAAAAATTATTTTTCAATTTGTTATTTACTTTTAATTTTTAATATTATGTTTTTTTTTTTTTGTTATTTAATGAACATTTTTTTGATTCAAATTTATCACCACTGGAACAAAATAATTAATTTCTAATTGAATTAATTAAAATTTTTTTTTTTTTAAATTTAAAATTATGTGCAATAAAATTTTCAAAATAAATTTGTAAATCTTCAAAAATATTTTGTAATAATTAAACAAAAAAATTTATCAATTTTTACTTTGAAGCCATCAGCAACAATCCCCAAGAAATTGAAAAAAACAGAAAGAACTCTTCAACCAAACTGAAGTCCATCCAAATCCTTCAAAAGAAGGGACTTTCCTTCCTTTGCAAAAAATATTCATTGATACAAAAAGTAAAAAATCAAAAATAAAAAATCAAAAAATCAAAAAAAAAAAAATAAAAAAATAAAAAAAAAATTAAAGTTTTTCAAAAAATCAAAAAAATAAAAAAAATAAAGTTTTTCAAAAAATCAAAAAAATAAAAAACAAAAAATCAAAAAAATAAAAATTAAAATAAATTTGATGAAAAAAATTTTTAAACTTAATTTTGACTAGAGACATCAAGTTTATCCCAACATAGTACAACTTTCATACACTCTTAGCGAGTCTCAGTTAGGATCCCCAGTAGTACAAGTAAATAGAATCAAAAAAATAATGAAAAATAAAAAAATAAAAAAATAAAAAAATAAAAAAATAAAAAAATAAAAAATGTAAAATATAAATAATATAAAATAAAATTATTAAAGGAATGTAGAGGATTAATTTTGGATGAAGGAGATGATTGGAAGATTTTGTCCTATCCTTACAAAAAGTTTTTTAATTACAACGAGACAAACGCTTCGAACATAGGTAAAATTAAAATTTTTTAATAAAATATATATTTCAAAATTTTTTTTAATTTAATATTCAAAAGATTGGAGTAATGCTAAAGTTTTCGAAAAAATTGATGGTAAATTTTTTTTATTTTTTTTAGAATAAAATTAAAATTATCTTAATAAAAGGGAGTATCATTACAGTATATCATTACAAAAATGAAGTAAAACTAAATTAAAAATAAATAAAATAAATTTAACAAAATAAAAAATAAATAAAATAAATAAAATAAATTAAATAAATTAAATAAATAAAATCAAAATAAACTCAGTGGCATTGTGCATCTCAAAGGTAAAAAAAAATTATTTAAAGATTTACTATAATATTTCAATTTTTTTCATAAAAAGACTTCCGGATGCATCTGGAGAAATCGACATAGACAACCAAAAAATGAAAATCAACAAAGTGTTCTGGGACACTTGGAAGAAGAAAGACTACCAGATGCCTCCCTCCAAATACAATCACTTTTGCTTCGTCTTTGAGCTTATTCATCCTTCAAAAAACTTTGTTGTAAAACACCATAGTGGTAAAAAAAAAAAAATATTTAATGTTTTACAAATTTATTAATTTTTTTTTAAAAGCGGACATTTTCCTACATGGAGCTAGAAACCTTGAGACATTGGAAGAAATTTCACCATTCTGCTTCGAAAGTTTGAATTACAAAATACCCAAGACATTTGACAACATAAAATCTATCAACGACGCAATTACAGAAGTCAAAAAAGTCGATCCTGTAGTAAGGTGAAAATTTTCGATTTAATTCTTTATTTCAATTTTTATAATTTTTTTTAAGTGAGGGGTTTGTTGTTTGTGACAAAAACTTTAACAGAATTAAAATTAAATCACCTCAGTATGTCGCAATAGCTCTGCTAAGAGAATACCAAGGTGTGTCTAACGAAAGAAGAATGCTCCAAATCATCAAAATCAACGAGTCACAAGAGTTCTTGGCGTATTACCCTGAATACAAAGACCTTTACAAAGTGATGTCCGAGAAATTCCATTCTTTGTGTAACGAAATAGAAAGCACCTACAACATGTTGGTAAATGAGAAGAAAACGAAGAACATGAAGGAGTACTATTATTCCAGCATCTTGTTTGCTATGCTGAACAAGAAGAAAACTTGCAAGAAAATCTTTGAGGACTTGGAAATACAAGTAATAGAAAAACTTTTGCAACAACACGAAGAGAACAAGAAACATAATGACAATTAAAAAGAAATGAAAAAATTAATAAAAAATTTTTATTTAAAAATACTTAAAATCATTCAAAAAAAATATATATCATACAAAAGATATATCTTTAAACGCATCAAGAGGAAGTGATTAAACGATCACTTCAACCTCTTGAGCCTAGGAGTGTCGCCAGAAGTCTTCAAATGATCGACGGCGGTGATCTTCTTGATCTGGGAAATATCCAAATTGAGCATCTCCTTCGTAATCTGAGGGGAAGAGCTATTGAGCTGAGGGTCAGGGTACTTACTAGATTGAGAAATTTCTAAGGCGGCGAATTTCAAAATGAGGTGGGTGAACCTTTCTTCTTTTGGTTGTGAGGAAAGGAGGTTTTCTGGTATGTTGGAGGGGTTGGAGAGGAAGACGGGCGCGAAGATGGTGACGAGGTTGGTGTTGTCCATCTTGGTGACTTCCACATACTCGCTCTTGGTGAGATCTTCGATGAAGTTGCTCAGGAACATGATCACTTTTATAAAAAAAAAAAAATTTATCGAGTTTTAAAAAAATAATTTGAAAGAAACAAAAGAATTTGAAAGAATTTTCAAATTTATTTTACCTTCACGTGTTTCACTTTTACACAATTCCCACAACATTTTTATTTTGTTGAACTTTTGTTTGAAGTTCTCTTCCAAGTCCAAGCTGTTTTCCGACAAAATTATTGCTTGTTCATAGAAAGGCACAAGAGGTTCCTTGAAAAAAAAAAAGGTTAATGAATATTTCTTTTTAAAAATCTTAAATTTCATTAACTTTTTTATTTAAAAATCAATTGAAAAATTTTTGTGAGAATTTGATTTTCTCAACATAAAGAAGAACTATATTAATTTGATTTATCATATGTATATGTTATATTTCATTTGAAATTGAAGATAATAGATTTTATGAATCATGATAATGAAAATAAACAAATAGTGAATTTTTTTTTACCTTCAAACTTCTTAGAAAATGCTTGAGGAGAACAGCAGGAACATGAGGATCCTTGGTATCCAATGAATAATCCCCATTTCGAAGTTGTTCTATTATTTTATCTTTGTATTCATTTGAGATGGAGATTCTAAATATTCCTGTTGTTCTATTTCCACCAAGCTCAATTACCTTATCAGTGAGGAATTTCAAGATATATGGAACCTTGATAGTGGGATGTGTGCTATTCTGATAGGTCATGATATCCTGCAATGAGGTGTTGAAAGGATCTAATTTTTTCTGTTTGATTGGAAATTAAAATTTAAAGTAAAAATGTCTTCACATTATTTCAAAAAAATTAAAATAATTTAAAAGATTCAAATTTTCTTAAATATGATGGGATAATGAGTTCTCATTCATATAAAACAAAAATAATATTTTTTTTTTTTCCTCCTCTTTTTATATACATGTGTTTGTTTCAAATATAAATTTTATGTATATATCTGTTTGTATTTTTTTTTTACCTTATTTTTAGAATTCTTTTTTTTATTTTTCTTTTTGGATTTTCCATCAATGATGTTGCCTCGATCCACTCTTAACGTCAAATGTTTGGAAAGCAAATCTCTCGATTTGTTGTTGAATAAAGGATTGATTCTCTGATTGATTTCAGGGGAAGAAGACAACTCCTTCATCAGATTGGCCTTATCGAGCTTTGAGGAGATATGTTTATTGAGGATCTCCTCGACCTTTCTTTTATTGAATAATGGATTCTCCGTTACATTCTTATTCTCAGTGATATTAAAGGAGGTATTTCGGCGAGGAAGAGAACTCGTGCTCATCGATTTGCTCTCTTTCATTTTCATCAATGGATTTTCCGTCAAAATTATATTTTCCTCTTCCGATTTATTCACGAATAAATTCTCACTAGATTTCTTTTTGAAGAGTATATTATCTGATGATGATGTTGTTAATCTTGTATTGCTCGTATAATTTTCGAGCAAATTGTTTGTAGATACTTGTTTTTTGAGAAATAATGGATTTTGAACTGTTCTTGTATCCACCATATAGTTTGTTTGTTTGGATGCTCTCACCGTATTGAAAAATGATCTTCTATTTTTTTTTAATGATATTTCCTTGCTGCTATTGAGATTATCTGTCTCTTCTGATTTGCTCTCTTCCATTCTTTCCAACAATTATTTTTTTATTATTAATTTTTATACGTTAATACTCTGAGAAAAGTATTTTTTTTTTTTTTTATTTTTATATTTATACTTTTTTTAAATTCTCAATTTCTCAACTTTCAAAAAAGATACCAACGTATCAACAAACAAGATAATATTTTCCTCAAATCTAACCTTGCATGAAATATTAAAATTCAATTTAAATTATTTTTAAAAAAAATCAAAAAAAGTTTTCTATCAACATTATACACCCACCTCGAATTTGAAAACCTAATTAAGGTTATGCTCACTTCCTTGGAATATTTCATTTTAGAATTAAAAAAAGTGCATTCGAATAATTAACAACAAAAATCTGAATTTTAATTATACAAGCAATAAAAAAAAAAAATTTGAATCTAATGTCTACCAATAGGATCAATAAAGTAGTTACTCAACCAATCAATTTGTTATTTAGATATCTTCAAAATGTAAGTAGGATCATAAAACAAAATATGAAAAATTTTATATATAAATTCTTTGCATGATTTTAGAAAACAAGAATTCAAATATGGTTGTATGATAACAATAAAATGCGTATTGAGGGTGAACTTAGTGGATTTGATGAATTTATGAATGTGGTTTTGGATAATAGTGAAGAAGTATATCCTAAAGAAAATTTGAGAAAAAAATTGGGAAGAATAATGTTAAAAGGAGATTCAATAGTGCTCATATTGCCAACAAATAATTAAGAGAAGATATCAGAAAAAATATATAAAAAAATAAATGAAAATTATAAATTTGAATTGATGATTTAATTAAATGGTATTTATAAAGGAATCTCATGTATTCTTTTAATTATAAGAATTGTTAACAATTAATAAAAAAAAAAATTTGTTTCATAATCTTTGGGAAAAAATGAAGAGGGATAACAACAAAAAAAGAAAGATAGTGTTGCCTGATCCATTTGTAGATTTGGACGAAAATAAATCCTCCTCATCAAAGGTAAACAAAATAAAAAATGATATCTTTTTTGAAAGTTTATATCCAACCACAAGATCAACCTCTCAATCAAACAATACATCTCTAATAACATCAATAATCTCACCAATAAAAAATAACGCTAAAGATTCTTATAAAATGGAAGAGGGGACCATAATCGAGCTTGCAAGGGAGATAAAAGATTATCATGAGCAAAATGAAAAGATAGATGCACATAGGATAGAGCTCATCAAAAAAAAGATAGGGTGGTTCACTGAATTATGCAAATGCCTCCTTCCCGATGATAATCTCCTCGTGGAATGTTTTGGCAGCTATTCATATGGTTTATATACCTCAGGTAGCGATGTTGATCTCAACATCAATACGAAAGATGGACAAGAGATCAAAGACTTCTTTGATAGAATTAGCAAAGGTAAATTTTTTTTTTTGTTATAATCCTTTTCTATTTTATTTTAATATGTTATTTGAGGGTACAACTAAGAAATTTTGATTAAATCTAAAATTTTTATAAAAAATATCACTTAATTATTGTGTAAATAAATTTTGAAATAAAAAAAAAAGAATTAAAAAAAGAAAAGATAGAATGTGAAAAGATCACCAGCGCGAGGATTCCACTTCTCCACTTCTCCCTCACCACTTCAGAAAACGAAGAACAATTGAAAATTGATTTCGATGTGACGCACCAAGTAGGAAAGCAAGCGGAGCATAACTTCCTCATCAAGAATTGGATCAATCATTTCTCCGCTAAAAATCTCTCGTTTCCCATTGTGATGAAGATCGTCAAGAAATGGTCCAAGAGGAATCGCATCAATGATCCTGCGGGGAACTCTTTACCCACTTTGGCTTATGTCGTCATGGTGAGACATCTCTACGATAAACATTTCGATGAACAGAAATTTATTTTTGATGAAAATAATAAAAAAAATAACAAAAATGACAGCAATAAAATAAATAATAAAAATAATAAAGAAAATAAAAATAATGATGATGTAATTGAGAATGATTCTAACAATGACATTTTTTTGACTTCTGCTCGCATCCTTCTCTCTTTCTTCCTCACCTTTTCTTCCTGGCCCAGCGACACCATGATCCGCACCAACGACTCTGTGGGCTCCCATTCCATTAAGATCTTGCAGGAGCTAGGTCTTAGCCAAGACTTCAACCAGGTTGGCTTTGGTTGCACTTTGTACATCCAGGACCCTTTCTTGTTGAACATCAATCTCGGTCGTTTCGTAACTGGAAGTTCTTACTCTTTCAAGATCGTTCCTGCTTTGAAGCATGCTTGTTCCTTGTTGTTTTCAAAGGATAAAAAAGATAAGTTAATTAGTTTATTGGATTGGAATTAAAATCTCGTATCTCTAAAATAATAATGTGCTTTCATTAATGATTCAATTTTTAATTTCTATTTTGGATAAAAAATACAACATCACAAATGTAAAGTATAAAATAAAAATAATCAAAAACATTTTGAAAATTTTTATTTAAATTAAAAAGTTTTGAATTATTTGAACTCCAATTCCAAGGACATAATCTTTTTAGGACCCAAAGTGATCTTAATAGAGTTATCACTCAACTTTTTGAATTGTCTACCCTTGTGGGTTTGGACTCTTTGTTCGTTCAAGTTGGTCAAGTGGACTTCATCATAAGAAAGTACAGTAGACAAAGTAACTGTAAATAAAAAATTAGAGATTTTATTTATTTATTTTTATTTTATATTTTTTATTTTTATTTTTTATTTTTTTATTTTTAAACCTTCACTCACTTTGTCAAAAGGATTGTAGAAACGAATGATGATGGAATCTCTGTCATAAGCCTTTTTGATGCTAGAGAGTACGACAGACAAGCTGGGTTTGAAGGTGAAATAAGACAAAGATGTTTCCTTTTGTTTTTCTGCTTCTGTTTCAATCTATTTGTTCGAAACAATTTTCATTTAAAATTTAAAATATTTGGGGAGTTTTTGTTAATAAAACAACATCTTTTTATCATTCATATTTTATTTTATTTATTTTTCATTATTTTTTTAAAAATTTGTTTTTATTTTTTAAATTTTATTTTTATTAGATCATTTTATTTAAAAATTTTTTCTTAATTTTATTTTATTTATTTTTCATTATTTTTTGAAATTTTGTTTTTATTTTTTTAAATTTTTTTTGAAATTTTTTGTTTTTAAAAATTTTTTCTTAATTTTATTTTATTTATTTTTCATTATTTTTTTAAAAATTTGTTTTTATTTAAATTTTTTTTTAAAATTTTTTATTAATTTCAATTTTTTCTTTATTTTATTATTTATTTTTTGATTTTTTTTTTTATTCTTTTACTTCTTTATCACTAGGGGTTTCGTCCGAAGTTTTCCAAGTGTAATAAGAGTGGAAGGCGAGGGAGTTTCCATAACCAGGGTTGGTGTTGTCCAAATTCAACATGAGTTTTGGTGTCACCGTGGACAATTCAAAAGGGAGTTGCATTGCCACCAGTTTGTTGTTGTACTATCAAAATTAATTTTGTAAAAAAAAAAAAAAAAATTTATTGATTTAATGAAAAATGAAAAATCTTTCACATTGAAAAATAATTGGTTATTAAAATGAACTTTATTAAAAAATAAAAATAATAAAAAATAAAAATAATAAAAAATAAAAATAATAAAATATTAGAAATAGAAATTAAAAATAGAAAACAAATAAATCTGAAAGTGATAAAATTAAAATTCAAAAAAATTTAAAAATTAAAAATAATGAAATTAAAAATTAAATTAAATTTAAAGTTAAAAAAAAAAAAATCTTTAAAATTAAAAATTAAAAATAATAATAAATAAAAGTAAGAAAATGATTTAATAAAATTTATTGAAAAATCAAAAATCTTTCACATTGAAAAATAATTGGTTATTAAAATGAACTGAATAAAAAATGATAAAAAATTAAAAAAGAGAAAACAAATAAATCTGAAAATGAATTAAAACAGATCAAAAAATAAATAAGAAAAACAAACGAATAAATGGTTGAATAAAAATTTTTTATAAAATACTTTAAAATAAAAATAGTAAATGAATAATAAATAAAATTTTTTTTTATAATTTTTTTAATAAAATTTTTTATAATTTTTTTTAATAAAATTTTTTTATAATTTTTTTTAATAAAATTTTTAATAAAATTTTTTTCAACAAAATTTTTTTTTATAATTTTTTTAATAAAATTTTTTAATAAAATTTTTTTTAACAAAAAATTTTTTTATAATTTTTTTAATAAAATTTTTTTTATAATTTTTTTAATAAAATTTTTTTATAAATTTTTTTTTTTTCTTCAATAGCCAAACGTTGAGCGTTACAATTCGGATCATCGAGAGGCAAATCATGAGGAGTGATGGCATATTGAAGAATGTGGATTCCGTGCTCTTCTGCAGTAGGGGCAGGGAAGGTTCCCCAGTCTCCCATTTGTCCTGTTGCTCTCAAAAGGGTGATTCCAAAGAATTTATCATCTTGGTCTTTAGCAGATATGTACTCTTATTTTTTTATTTTAAAAAAAAGAATTAATTTAAATTATATTGATTTTTAATAAAATAAAATAAAATAAAATATTAATAATAAAATATTAATAAAATAAAATATTAATAAAATAAAATATTAATAAAATAAAATATTAATAAAATAAAATTTTAATTCGGAAAAAATAAATAAAACAAAATTAAAATTTCAAATAAATTTAAAGAAAAAATTTTGATTTCGAAACCCCTTTAATTTCTTTAATTTTTTTTTAAATTTTTTCGAGAAATTGATTAAAAATATAAAAATAAAATAATAAAAAAAAATTAAAAAAAATCAAAAAAATTTAAAGGATTTAAAATTTTAAATTTTTTTTTTTTTACCAGGCAAACCCAAATTAGAGAAGCAAAGACCCTGGCGAGAGGCCTTGTCATAAACATCACTGAAATAAAGCTGAGGGCTGGAGTCGTAGTTGACATCTCTGGAGAGGATGTCGAAGTGGGAGTCCACTGAGATTCTGGAGAAGGAGAGGTCATTGGGGATCAAAAATTGGGCTTGAAGCCTCCAATCGTTTTGTTTGTTGTTCAAAACAACTCTTATTTCCAATCTTTATTGTAAAATAAAAAATAAATAAAAATAGAATAAAATGGAAAAACAATTTCATACAATAAAATACACAAAAAATTAATAAAACAATTTTAAAAATAAAAATAAAAATGAAACAAAATCAAAAGAAAATAGATAATAAATAATAAAAATAAAAATAAAAACAAAAAAACAAAAAATATAAAAATAAATAATAAATAGGTAATAAAAATAAATAATAAAAAATAAAAAAATATAATTAAAAATTTATTTAAAAATAAAAAATAAAAAATAAATAAAAAAATAAAAATAAAATAAAAATAAAAATAAAAAATAAAATAAAAAAATAAAAATAAAAATAAAAAAATAAAAATAAAAAAATAAAAAATAAAAATAAAAAAATAAAAATAAAAATAAAAAATAAAATAAAAAATAAGATAATAATAAAAACAATATTAAAAATGAAAATAAAAATAAAAATTTAAAATAATTTTACCTTTCTTTATCTTTAGGAAGAAAAAACAATCTCGACAGGCTGTTCTTTGATTTTCCTTTGATGCTGACCATCTCGAAAAGGGTGTTCTTGGTTTCCATGACAAACTCCTCTCCTCAAATGAGTGCTTCTCCCAACCAGGGGTGTAGTGGTACACATTCCCATTATCTTTGTCATAGACCAAAATGTTCATTCTCTCATATGTTTTGCCTGTTTTCAAGTATTTGAGACTACATTCCCCTTTTTTGTTTAATCAAAAAGAAATTTTAAAAATTAAATGAAAAAATAATCATTTGGCCAATTAAATAAAAATCACAATTTTTTTCTAAATTTATTTTTGAATTTAATTTTTTTAAATTTAATTTTTTAAATTATATTTTTTTAAATTAAATCTTTTGAAAATTTAATTTTTGAATAGACATGTCTTAAAAATCATATTTTTAAACAATATCTTTGAATTTTATTTTTTTAAGGTTAATTTTATCAACTATTTTTTTTAAAAAAAATTAGGACTTAATAAGTAAATAATTTTTAAATTTTTTTTTTGAAGAAATAATGATTTAGTGAATTGAAAATTAATTAAAAAAAAAAAAAGTTGGAGATTTTTATTTTAGATCAGATTTGATTTTATATGTTTTATTCAATGAGACTTTTTAAAATTAATTTATTTTTTTTATTCTCAATTTGAATCTATTTTGAAATATTACAAAAAATTAATCTGAAATATTAAAATAATAAAATGAAATATTACAAATTGGTTTTTTAATGGTTTAAAAAAATAAAAAAAAAATAATCTGAAAAAATTATTTACCTCTCTTCAGGTCGACTTCCACTTTGAGGAACTCACTTCTCAAAATAGCTTTGTCTTTGCTCTTTTTGTCTGCTTTTTTGTCCTTAGCAGTTGACTTTTCGTAGTCTTCAGGATTGGAATAGTGCAACAAGTAAGTACCAAATCCTGCAAAAATGTAAAAAATAAAAATAAAAAAAAAAATAAGACTTTAAGAAGAGAAAGAAATTTAAAATAATCATTAAAAAAATTTTTGAAATAGACAAATATAACAAGAAAATTTTAAATAATAAATTCTAAAGAAAATGAAAAAACAAACTTGAAAAAATTTAGAAACATAAAAATTTTAGATTTGAAATAATTTTTCAAAATTTAGAAAAAAAAAAATCTGGTAAAAAATTATTTAAAAAAAAAAATGAGATCAAAAAGAAATGGAAAAACTTGATATTAAAAAAATGACAAATTAATTGATCAAATATTTGGATGAAATATAAAATAAAAATAGCTAGAAAACAAAAGTAATAAAAAAAAATTGATATACCCAGAGGAGGAACCTTAGCTCTAAAAGCGATTTTGACACGGTTGTAGCTGTTATCACCCTCTCTAAACTCCTCATCAAACAAAGTGTACCAAAAGGCGCCATACTCTTGACCGAGGATGACGTGATCAACCTCCTTTTGGGTGGTCTCGTCGAAGACTTTGATGTCGTACTTGGGTGAAGAGCCCTTCACGTTTTGAGGGAGATTCACTTCTGCGAAGACGATCTCGTGTCTGTTGGTGGTCAAACTGTTGAAGACAAACAATTTGACGAAACCTGTGTTGGCGTTGTAACCTATCGAAAAAAAAAATGAATAAAAATTTAAAAAGCTGATTAAGAAATTTTTCTTATTTTAATTTTATTTTATTTTTTTTGTAGACTTTTTTTTGATTTTTTGAACATAATTTTAATTAATTTTTTTCTTTCAACTATATTAAAGTTTTTTTAAAAACTTCATTATTTTATTATTTTAATTTTTAAAGAACTTTTTTAATTTTTTTTTAGTGTAACTTTTGTGTATTTTTTTTTACCTTTGTTTTGGTTGTTGGAGAGATAGGACAAGGAGATCAAAGACTCAGAAGCCAACTGATCAGCAATCTGCTCGACCTTACGGAATCTCTGGTCAACTTCAACGTGGACAGCCGAGACAGAAGAACCACAAATACTGTCGTGGGGATGATTCTCCAACAAGAGTTTCCAACAGTATTCGAGATATTGATCTGGATAGAGTTGGAAGGAGACGGATCTTCCTGCTGCGTTTTTGTTGGAACGTAGGATGGCCCATCTGATTGCCGAGAATGGTTCTGCCCATTTTTCGAGGAGGGTTTGGGATCTGGCCAAAAAAAAAATTAGAAAAATCAAAAATGAAAAACAATAAATCAAAAAAAAATAATGAAATAATATGAATAATAGTAAAATAAAAATGAAGATATTTTCCCAATTAAAATAAATTGAAAAACAATAAATCAAAAAAATAAAAATAAAAATAAAAAACGATACTAAACAAAATAAAAATAAAAATTTTATTTATGATCTCTTTATAAAAAAAATGATTGTTTTTGTCTTAATAAAATTTATTCTTACCTCCAATTAGCTTGTTTCTGATGTATTTCATTTGACAAAACACCTTTCAAAGTATCAATACCAACTCTCAACTCTCCGTAGAGATCATCTAACTTGATGTCATTCTCTTTGATGTGGTTCATGGAAGCACGAACAAGTTTAGGGATGGAACTATGCACAGCCCTGTATTTGGGCGCCATCTCCTTATTTACAAAATCAACAACATCAACCAAGTTGAAATCTATTTAAGAAAAATTAAATTTTAAATAAAAGATTAAAAAAAAAAATTAAAAAATTCAAAAAAATGAACAAGAATTAAAAAATTGTAAATAAAAATTAAAAAATCAATAAAAATAACTAAAAAAAAAAACATAACAAAATTAAGAAGATTTTTAAAAACAAAATACCAAGCCCTGAATGATCACAACCATCCATCATTACAAGGTGTTTGCTTTTAGAGTTAAAATTGAGTACAAAACGATTGACCTTCTCGAGAACAGTCTGTCTGATGACGTTCTTATCCTTCATGAGCTCCTCCAAATTCTTGAGTCTCCAAGCGGAACCCCTGTTGAGAGCAAAGTTGCAGTAGTAGTCCATGTAGTACATGAAAATGGTAGTTCCGTCGGCTCCGTGCCAGTTGTACTCGGTACGATGTGCTTCAGAAACACCTCTGGCAAACACAGCGTTATCTATGCCGAATTGATCGAGTAATTGGGGCATTTGGGAGATATGTCCGAAATTATCTGCCATATACCCCATGAATGCAGGATTAGGCCCCATTCTATATGCCAATCTGATTCCCAACTGAAGATTTCTGATCATCGATTCAGGAGAGACGATGAACTCATCAGGTTGCACATACCATGGTCCCACTGCCAATCTCCCCTCATCGTTCGCCTGTCTCAAAAGCTCCTCACGATCAGGCTTGATTTGCAAGTAATCATACAGAGGGATGGTTTGTCCATCCAAATGGAAATGTTTGAATCTCGCATCCTTTCTCTCCCCATACATCTCCTCCATCACTTGATCAAACAACAAAACCAATTTTCTTCTCATCTTCTCAAATGGCAAATACCATTCTCTATCCCAATGTGAATGCGAGATGAAATGCAATGTTTGTTCATCTCCAAATTCTTCCTTGCTCAAATATTCTTGTTTTGCTTTATTCTCCATCTGTTCTTCATAGGTGAAAAATAATCTGCTCTTATTAAATACTCCAGATGTGATTGCTGCATTTAATGATTTTGGAGGTGCCAATGACGAGATTCCATCTATTATTTTCGTTGGAAGGCTTTCTATCAATTTGTTTTGGGATTCCAAAATCAATTTGGTGTAATCCAACATTCTATCATGTATGATCTTTGTTATATTTGTCATTAGTTTTATTCCTTTTGTATTTGAATCTGATCCATCTTTCAGCGATGTCAATAATGTTTCTAACGTTTCAAATTCTTTCAACATATCTTCTTTATTCTTTGTAGATAAATGAGGAATCTCTGTTATTTTATCTTTCATATTTGTGAGCAAATCTTTGAATTCATTGTTCGTATCTTCCATTTTATTGAGATATTTCGAAGAATTCACAAGTTTTTGTTCTAATCCTGCTATTTTGGCTTCATACAACAAATAAAATACAAAAAATAGAGGGAGGATCATAACTGCCGTCAATAATGCAGTTTTCCATCCCTTGAATATACTTGAATCAACTTGCATTTTGTCAATTTTTTTTTATTTATTCAATAATTTTCAAAAGAAAAAGCAATAAAAATTAAATGCACGTGTAATTCATAGTTTGGACAAAAATCAGCTTTTTGATACTTTTCTCTGGGAAAATATTAAGATCATATACATTTTTGATGGAGAAAAAAAAAAAAATGAAGGAGGATGACAAAGAAGACTATTCCCAAATCAATAACATTCTCAAGGAAGCATATATAGATAGAATAAATAGATTGCAAAATAAAGTTCATGAAATACTAACTAATGGGCATAATTTGCAGATCATTCAAAAACCCTCTCTATGTTTGGGTTTGATATCTTTGACCATAATAAAATGTATTTTAAAGCCTTTAAACTCATAAATTTGAATTAGGATCGATCATATGGGAGGGAGCATTAGTATTGGGAAAATATCTTGAAGATAATATCAAAGATATAAAAGGAAAAACTGTGATAGAATTGGTAAAATAACTAATAATGCAATGCGAAAAGAAATTTTGAAATTTTATGAAAGGGATCAGGAATAGGTAGTGTAAAAAAAAATTTTCATAACAATATTTGAAACATTTCTTTATTAGGACTTGTATCGATTATAGCTCATCTATGTGGAGCACAAGAAGTCACAGTGACAGAAATTGAAAAGTAAAATTGTTAGTGAATATATCAAAGAATGGATCAATATCAATTAACATATACAAATGATAATATGATCATATTCAATCAATGATCAATTTGTATTTTATCATATGTTGAAATATAAATGGATCCAAATTATATTATAATGATAATTATTATAAAGATCATTTTATTTTATGACGATTTGATCTGTTAATATCGGAAATATCATATAAATATAAATTTCATCATAAAAAAGATTATTGCCAGTGATCAAGGAGAATGTGGAATCCAACATCCAAAGCGAAGAAGATAGAAAAAGAATCTTGATCAAGGAATTGAATTGGGGAGAAGATCTGAATCATCAAGAAAAGGGCTTCCGTGAGAGCTATGATGTTGTGTTGGGATCTGATATCGTCTATCAACGTGATGGATTCGCTCCTTTATTAAAAACATTGCATGATGTGATGAATCAAGATACCCTCTTCTATCTCGCCTATAGGGTCAGGAGTAAGGATGAGCTCGATTTCTTCTCTGAATTGGACAAATCTTTCAATCGTGTCGAGGTTCCCAAAGAGCAGCTCAAGACCAGTGGGAGAGGTGGAAATCCCATGCATATTTTCATCATCCAGAAGAAGAGGAACTGAAACATGAAAATTATATTAAATTAAAATTGTTTATAGCATGTTAATATATCGACATTAAATGTTAACAATCAATTTATATGTATCTAAAGAAATTTGGTCCATGTGTTTAGAATCTAGTTGTTTATTTAGCGTACAAATATAAAAAATATATATAAAAAAATTGAGAGTACTCGCATAATTCTCACAAACATTATAAAATACCTATCGATAACCCAAAATTCGTATAATTTACATCAATACAAACATATTTTCAATATATATTAGGAAATAAATGAAAAAGGAATCATTTCCTGGTAAAAAAAGACATCAAATTCGAAATTAAGGATCATATTTTCCACCACCCAAAATACACTCTTTATTAAAAATTTTTTATTTACAACCTCAATAGGAATAAGAATGCACGAATCTAAAAACGATGATAAACCTATATTTCCTGGCATAAACTTTCATAACGTTCAAAAGAACCCTAATTATATCGAGAAGAAATTATCAAAGGTACTAGAAGAGAAAAAAAGTATGATTCCATTTCCTCATTCGGGGCATGGTTGTTCTAGGGGAAGAAGAAAAACCATGGAGGATAAACACATAAATTTAGATAATTTCAAAATCAGAGATTTATCTATTTCGTATTATGGTGTTTATGATGGTAAAAAAATTAATACAATTCAAATTTGAAGAAAAAAAATTGATATCTCTTTATAATAATATACACTCATGAGAGACATATTTTAATTTAAAAATTCTCACAAGAAACTTCATTTTATATTATAAGATTCATTTCATAAGAAATTTTCTTTTCAAGATATCTCTTTCATATACAACATTAAAAAAGTAATATTTTATAATTGATGTCAAAAAAATTGATCAAATAATCCATCCCAAGCTCAATAATTTTTTTATCACCATTCATAATAAAATAGGTCATGGTGGGGACGAGGCTTCGATATTATGCTCAAGAATATTACATGTAGAATTTTTCAAACAAATCAAAGAGAATACAGAGGTGAATGCCAAGAATGCCAAGGATCTCATCCCCGAAATCCTCCGCAACACCTTCCTCTCCGTGGATAAATACATGTGCGGGGAATTAACCAAGATCAGCAAAGATGCTACGGGGACAACGGTTGCGGTCGTCGTGATAGTTGAAAGAGACATTTTCATCGCTAATCTTGGTGATTCTGAAGCGGTATTGGGTAAGATATTCTCATTGATAATTCTTCCTTTTTTTTTTTCCCTTCCTTCAATATGAGATGGATCCATAGATTTATCAAATATTATTTTCAGATACAAATAATATATTCATTTGAAATAATAACGAATCTTTGTCATTTATAAATTATATAATATAAATATTTTTTTTTTTTTAATTTTATTAAATCAAAGATTAATTATTTGATTTTTTTTTGAGAACTTTTAAATTGATTAATTTTTCTAATCTTCATTATTTTTTATATTGTTCATTTCGTTTTAATGTTGACGTTATTTATTTTAATTTTTATCATTTCATTTTTTATTTTTTATTTTTTATTTATTTTTCATTTATTTTTATTTATTTTTTATTTCATTTTGCCTGAAAATAGGAAGAAGAATGAAGAATGGAAAATGCGGAGCAGAGTTGCTCACAAAAAAACACAAGCCTGACGATGAGTCCGAGAAGAAGCGTATCGAACAAAATGGAGGATATGTATTTAAAGGCCGCGTCTTTGGCTCTTTGGCAGTAAGTAGGGCTTTAGGAGATGGCGATTTCAAAGTAATTGATTTTTTATTTTTATTTCGTTATTTTTTATTTATTTTTTTAATTTATTTTATTCATTTTTGTTTTTTTAAAATTTTTTATTTTATTATTTCATTTTCATTAATTTTTATTTTTATTTTTTTTTGATTTTTTAATTTTATTTTATTAATTTTTATTTTATTAATTTTTATTTTATCAATTTTTATTTTTAAATTTTTTTATTTTTATTTATTTTTGTTTTTATTTTTTGATTCACAAATTTATTAATTATTTAAATATTTTATTTTATTTTATTATTTCTTTTTTAGCCACCCAAAGCAGAGGCAGTCTACGTATCTTCAGATCCATTCGTCAATCATCTCACCTTAGAGCCTGATTGCGAGTTCATCGTAATTGCTTGTGATGGTAAATTTTTAATTTTTTTTATTTTTTATAAATCAATTTTTTTATTATTTATTTCATTTTTTTATTTAAATTATATTTTTATTTTGATTCTTTGGTTTTTTTTTTATTTTCAATTATTTTTATTCTTTTTCTTTTATTTTTTTTTAATTACATTTTTTTTATTTTTTTCATTTTATTATTTCATTTTATTTTTTTTTATTTTTTTTTATTTTTTTATTTTTTTTTATTTTTTAATTTTTTTTTATTTTTTTATTTTTTATTTTTTACATTTAAAAAGGATTGTGGGATCAAGTGACCTACCAAGCATCAGTGGACATCTGCTCGAAGGCCTTGCGTAACGGCTACTCTTCTTCTATGGCTTCCAGACTCTTAGTCTCACAGTCTTTTGAGAAAAATAGTACCGACAATATCAGCGTGGTCGTTGTTTGGCTTAACTGGAAGCCCAGGTATTTTATTTTATTTTTTTTATTTATTTTTTATTTTTTTATTTTTTTATTTTTTATTTTTTATTTTTTATTTTTTTATTTTTTTATTTATTTATTATATTTTTTATTTTAATTTTAATTGTTTTCATTTACTCATGTTTTATTTTGTTTTTTCAATTTTTTTTGATTTTTATTTTTATTATATGATTATTTTAATATTTTTTTATTATATGATTATTTCATTATTACACAATTTCATTATTTTTAAATCAACTTTTTTTTTTTTTGTAGATCATCACAAATATTCTCGATTCCAACAACGGGCTCTTCTGTACCTACCATAGTTCATAAGGCCACCAAAAAACTTTCCTCAAACAAAATCGTTAGCAAAGACTTCTCCACTTTTCTCATCAACACGCAGATCGTCGAAGTTGACGACAAACCTTCTTTAAAATCTTATAAAAGCGAGCCTCACATGAGGTTATTTATTTTTTATTTTTATATTTTATTTTTATATTTTATTTTTATATTTTATTTTTATTTTTTCATTTTTATATTTTTATTTTTATTTTCTTTTTTTTTAAACATTTTAATTTTAATTGTTTTTTATTAGTCTAGAAAAAGAAAATGAGGCAGAAATAGCCTTCGCTTTAATCGACTATGAATCGGATGACCCTAACCACTTAAAGGTGAAGGGTGGCCAAAAGCTTATCATCAAAAAAAAATCTAAAGATATGTATATGTGTGAGTCTGATGGTGGTAATGTGGGTTACGTACCCAAAATACATGTTTCTACTCCCAACTTAATCCTCAGTGGATCTGAAAATTAAAAAAAAAAAGAAAATAGTTTAGTTATGTAGAAAAACTTTTTTTTGTTTGGAAAAAAAAAAAATAAAATAAATAGAAAATAAATAATTTTTTTTTAATTTTTAAACACTTTTTTTAATTTTTTTTTTGTTTGTGATCTCAGTTTAAATCAGAAAAAACATGGTCAAAGTTTTGGTTATTCTGGTTGTTGTTCTGATCATTTTGGTACTGATTGTTGTTTTGGTTGTATTGAAAATTCTCGTTATGGTTATTGTTCTCGTCAAAATGTTGGTTGTATTCATTCAAATTTTGTTCTTGGAAGTTGTCATGAATGGTATCTAAAATGAAAAATTAAAATAAATTAAAAAATAATTAATATTTTTAACTCGGATTTTCCACAATTTGATAATCAAAGTTTTGGTTGTTTGGCTCAATCTCATCATTATTTATGATTAAAACATCATCGTTGCTCCCATATTGCTCGGTGGTATCTTGGTCATCTTTCATGAACAAAAGACTTGCTCTTTTGCCTATTAAAAAAATTTTTTTATTTATTTATTTATTTTTTTATTTTTTATTTATTTATTTTTTTATTTTTTATTTTTTATTTTTTTTACCTCCAATTTCTTGATCTTCAGAGATTTGAATGACATCATTGGAGGTGCTTCCAAACATGTTTGAGTTTTCAGAGAAATCGATGAGGGAAATTTCTCCCAGGTTCTTTTTGATGGCGAAAACGAATTCATGTCTCGCCTCTGTTTTTTCATCTGTGTCGATTGTGTTGAACCAATCTTTTTTAATGAGAATTTAAAAAAATAATTTAAATAATTTTGAATCTTATCAAAAAATAATTAAAAAATCAATTTAAATTAAAAAATCAATTTAAATTTAAAAAATCAATTTAAATTAAAAAATTAATTAAAATTTAAAAAAATTTTGATATTATGGGATTACTGTGAGGGCAATTTGAATATTCGGAGTAGTACGCTTCCACTTTGCTTTCGACCAACTTGTTGAAATATTGTTTAGCGTCATCTCTAAGAGGATCCAAGCCACCTTTTATTTATTTTTTATTTTTTATTTTTTATTTTTTATTTTTTATGTTTTTTTTACCTGCAAAAATGTAAGCAGGAGGCAAGTTTCTGAAGTCATCGAAGAGAAGAGGGGAGGCGATGGGGTTGTGAGTATCTTCCAACTTCTCAAAAGCGAGATGTCTCATTGAAACAACATTTTCCGTAGTCAAAACACCTTTTGTTCCCTAAAGAAATAATAAAAAGAAATATCAAAAAAAAAAGAGAAATTAATGAAATTAAAAAAAATTAAAATTAAAAATTAAAATCAAAATGAATAAATAAGAAAAATAATAAAAAATAATAAAAAAAATAAAAAAAAAAAATAATGAAAGATACAAAAAATAAATAAAAAAATTATAAACTCGAGTGAAAAAAAATTACGTATGTTCCTGCCAGATTGAAACGGATTTTTTTATTTTATTTTTTAATAAAAAATGATTATTTTTTATTTTTTATTTTATTTTTTATTTTTTATTTTATTTTTTATTTTTTTTTAATTCATTTTTTTTTAATTTTTTTTTATTACCCCAAGACTGTGATCCAAAAGTTTTCCAGTTCAAAATGGGACAGACGAGAACTTGTAAGGAGATGGAGGGACCCTTATTCATTTTGGAGTTGATGGCGACTGATGCAGCGAGATTAGCTCCCGAAAAGTCGCCTTTTTGATTTTCGAAAAAATAAAAATAAAAATAAAATAAAAATAAAAGTAAAAATATAAAATATAAAATATAAAATATAAAATGTAAAATGTAAAATTTAAAATTTAAAATATAAAATATAATTTTAAATAACGAACCAGAAATATTGTTAAAATCATATCTGCTTTTTTCGAGGCTTTCTTCAAGAGATTTGATGGTAGAACGAAGATTCTCCATATCGTCTAAAGTCTTCTTTTTGTCGTTGTCTTGATGGTGGATCGATTTTTTCAAATTTGCGATTTCCTCTTTCAATTTTTCGTTTTCTTTTTTTTCTGTTGATAATTGAGCCTTTATTTTTAAAATAGATTAAAATGAAAAAATAAAATTAAATAAAATAAAAAATAAAAAATTTTTAAAAAAAAAATCAAAAAAATCAAAAAATATGAATAAAAAATAAAAAACAAAAAATGGAAAAATAAAATAAAATTGATTAAAAAATTCAAACTAAAAAATAAAAATAAATTAAAAAATAAAAATAATAATAATAATCTGAATTAAATTTTATCAAATAAAAAGGGATTACTTTGGTTAATCTGAGAATGACAAGCTCAGACAACATAGTCTCTTTTTCTTCTTTGATTTTTTTGTTTTCGTTCAAAGTTGAGTCAAAATTCTGTAATTTTAGAGGATTAAATTATTGTTGAAGATTTTTCAAAAAAAAATAAATAAAAAAAAGTAAAAACGAAACGAAACAAAATAAAGAAAGAAATTTATTCAAAAAAAAAAAATATCAACAAAAAGGAAAATTAAAAATTAAAATAAAAAATAAAAAATAAAAAAGATCAAAAAATGAAAAATAAAATAAAATATAATACATAAAAAAAAATTAATGAAAATAAAAATAATTCAAAATTAATAAACTGTATAAAATAAATAAAATAAATAAAATAAATAAAATAAATAAAATAAATAAAATAAATAAAATAAATAAAATAAATNATTTATTTTGTTCTGATTTTTTTTCAAGTGTTCATCTAAATAATCTTTTCAAAAGATAATTTTATTTTTTATTTTTTTATTTTTTATTTTTTATTTATTTTTTATTTTTTATTTTATATTTATTAAATTTTTCTTAATCATTTTAAAAATTTGATGTTTTTAAGTATAAAGAAAAACATTACAAGTATTTTTTTTGCTTATTTTATATAGCAATATAATAAAAATGAATGAATTAAACCATTAAAATAAAATATGTTTGTTGATATATTTCCAACAATAATTTTTTTTTATATTAGAAAAGTGAGCGGTAATGTAATAAAGAACCTGAAAATAAAAATAGGATCAAACCTTACGATAATGAACATAAGTGACAACTTGTTAGAAAGAGTGTCGATAGACACAAATGAAGGAGTAGGAAAAATAGATATATTGGATTTATCAAACAACTCATTGAGGCATTTAAACAAAATACCCAACACTATCAAAAGTTTGATTCTTAACAATAATTATTTCCAAGAGTTTTCTTTTGCGGACATGCCTTATTTGTCTTCTGTTTCTCTTGAAAATACATTCATTCGTAATGTTCCCGTAGATGTCAATTCGATTCTCTTATTTTCCATCAATTTGAAAAAGTACAAAGTTTTTTTAAAAAATTATAAAGTTTTTTTTAAAGTTTAATCTAAATATTTCAAAAGATTTTAATGTTTTAAAAAAATTTTTGTTAATATTTCAAAAAAAAAATTTTTAATTATTTTTCTCTCTAGTAACCCATCTTTAGGACAATTGACTGGACCTCAAATTTTTTACAAGACAATCGACCCTAAATTGGTAATTGAAAAAAAAAAAAAATTTCTATTAACTTTTCTTCATTTTATCAAAAATAACCTTTTATCAATTTGATTAGCTAACTACACAAAGTTACCAATGCCAACAAACGGTTAATACGTTAGACAAGGATATTCATGTTTACTTTGGTTTTTTCCTAATATTAATATTAATTATTAATTATTTTTTAATTTTTAATTTTATATTTTATTTAATTATTTTTTTATTTTTTAGTTTTTAGTTTTTTAATTTTTATTTTTTCATTTTTTCATTTTTATATTTTTTTTTAAATTAAAATAAAAAGATGATTCCTTGACGAATTATGAATATTGCGAGTGTAATGCCAATTATTGGGGAATACCCAGAGAAACTTGTGATTTGTGCATCCTTAAATATGGAAAAATAGCAGATTGCAGCAATGGGGGGTACCAACAAAAAAAATTCAAAAATAAAATAATTTAAATTAATTAAAAATATTAAATAAATGTTTAAATGAATTTTTTTTAATTTAAATTATTTAATAAATGTTTTGAAAAAAAAAAAGAAACAAAATGAAGTATGAAAAAGATTACTATCCTTATTTCTCAAAAAACAACACTTTTTTGGGATTTTTACCTTGTCAGATTTTTGGTGGCGATTATTCTGTTTGCAACAACAACAGTGGTATTACTAAAATTAAATTTTTAATTTTTATTATTTTATTTTGAATTTTTTTAAAAAAAGATGTCCAATTAACTTATAATTCTGCTGTCACGTAATTATTTTTTTTTTATAAAATAATTCTTTATTTTATTCTGGTTTTCAAATTTTTTTTTTGTGAAACAGTACGAACAGAATATGTAGAAAAGGTTACAATGGGTTTTTGTGTAGTCAAGTATAATTTCTTATTTATTTTCTATTTTTAATTAATATTTATTTTATTTGTTATTTTTTGAATTTTTAATTAAATTTTAATTTTAATTTCAATTTTTATTTTATTTATCATTTTTATTTTATTCATTATTTTTTTGGATTTATGAATATATTAATTACTTTTAAATTTAATATTTTTTTTTTTTACAATAAATTTTTTTTTTATTAATTTTTTTTGATATTTTTATAATTTTTTTATTATTTATTTTCATTTATTATTATATTTTGAATTTATAATTTTTAATTTTAATTTCAATTTTTATTTATTTTTTTTAATTTATTTAGTGTGAATGTGACACAGAAGAAGGAGGGGATTGTTATTTCGAGAAAAGAAAGATATGTAACAAGTGTGAGAAAGAATGGAAGGGATGGGAAATATTTAGTCTTTTTATTTTATTTGTTCCTTTCCTCTTTTTCTTTTTCTTTGCTGATTATTTCTCAAACAACCAAAAAAGAAGAGATATTTTTTCCATCATCATTCCCATTTATTGTAATTTTAATTTTATTTTTACACATTTTTATTTTTTATTTTCATTTTTTTTATTTTATTTTTTTTGTTGATTTTATTTTTTATTATTTATTTTTTATTTTTTATTTTTTATTTTATATTTTATATTTTATATTTTATATTTTTTATTTTTAATTTTATTATTTTTATATTTTTATATTTTTATATTTTTATATTTTTCTTTTTAAAGAATGAT
>JAMYWO010000118.1:28593-59105 GCA_024220525.1 Cochliopodium minus | reverse complement strand
CAAAATCAAAAAAACCTCAAAAAAGTTTCAAACGAAACTGAACTCTTTCACTTCTTCTCTCTCAACCATGTTCATTTCGGTTTGGAAAAGAAAAAACAAGTTGTGAAAAGAAGTAATCGAAAAAAAAGTAGTTTCCGAAACAAAACAAATCCTTAAAAAAAGATAGTTTAAGATCAAAAAAAAAACTCAAATAAATTTCAAATGCATTTGAAAATAGATATTTAATTCAATTTTTTAAATTTTTAACATAAGTTGATGTTCTTTCTTCAATTGAAGGATAAGAGAAAAAAATAAATATTGACAAAAAAATAAAAAAATAAAAATTAAAAAAAAAAAATATTTTTTTTATTACCTCTTTTAAAAATGAAAATTTTATTGAAAAGAAAGAATATTTGCCCAAAAATTTCATCAATTTCAAGGGAAATAAATTATCCTTCCAAAATTCCTTTTTGCAGTTTTTCCAACATAAAGAAAATGCATTTCGCAACAATTGATGGTATCAAATTAATAAATTTAAATTAATAATTTTCCCTAAATTTTTATTCAAGAATCAGATAATGTGAGAGAAATTAATGAGGTTCAAGTTTCGGAAAAGAATTTTGATTTTTCAGCTGATGAAGTTCTAGGAGTAATGAATGATTTACCAACAAAAGAATTTCCAGAAGGATTTATAGAAACATTAAAGAAGATTCAGAATAGGAGAAAGTTTACTGGAAGAAATTTCTTGGATCTTACTGAGAATCAATTTGGGAACTATTTTAAGGGAAATAAAGAATTGGCACAAGAATGTATTTCTGTTAAGGAAGATATAAGAGAAGCATTGCAAAGTGAGACTATTATATAATTATTTATTATTTTAATAATTATTTTTCTTTGAAGAAAAAAACCTTAGAATTTTTGAGGAACAAATAAAGAAAGGAGTTGAAATTGATGTGATCTCCAAGCACAAGGAAAATCTTTCTAATTCTCAATGGAAATCTCTTGTCTCTTTATTCCATGGAAACTTAGAATCTCAAATCAAAAATGGAACAACCATTGAAATGATCTCCCAGTACAAGAACTATCTTTCTAAATCTCAATGGGAAACTCTTGTTAACATCAGCGTGAGATTTTGGAAAGAAAAAAATGTTCCACTCATTTATGAGCATTTCAAAGAACATGGAAAGAAAAAAGGGTTAAATCCAAGAGGTCCAAGAGATGGCCTTGTACGTCTCTCGACAAATATGCCTAAATGGGATTACATTGGAACCAAAACAATTCTTGAAGATATGAAAAAATACGGTATTTTTGAAGACACAAGAGAAGATAGGATCAAGATCTTTGGAATAAGTGGTGGTAAAAAGTTAACAATAAAGTTAAAAGTTAATTTTTACTAATTAGTTTGTAAGGATCTGGATCGGGAAAAAGTTTTAATCTTGATAAAGTTGCTTCATGGATCAATAAAAAGGAAATATCTGAGAGCACTATTCCAAAAGATAAACAAGATAGAATTTTTGCAACAAATATCACCTTTAATGGATTCACCCAGCTAAATGAAAAACTAGAATCCAAGCAACACCAATCCATTGGGGGAGTTTTTTTGAATGATGAGGAAATACAGAGAGAAATTGCAACGAGAATTATCTATTCTACGTAATAAAATTTAATATTATTTTTAAAAAATTGATCCATTTTTAGATTATACAACAATGAAGTATCTTGGTCTGAATTCTACCAGAATCACGAGAGTGTTCCATTGAATATAGATCTTGCCTTTAAAGTTTTGATTCTTCACATTTCCAATTCTCTTGGTGATGAGAAAGAAAAATTTCAAATTCATCCAAACGGAAAGAAAGTAACTGACTGTCCTATCTCTTTCTATCTATGGCTTGGAGTGGATGAGCTAACAACACATGTGGGGAATTACAAGTATGTGATGAGTTGCATCTCAGATAGTATGGAAAGTTTTTATAAAACAACTTACGAAAATTATAGACTGTTCATTAGACCTGTATATTGTTCCTTCCTACCAACCGATGTAAATGAGTCTAATACAGATACAAATAGGGATATCAAATATTTGGGCCAGGAGCAGTTCACATATGAACAAATTTATTCTCAATTTCACAAAGACTTTGAAGATGGAAAGTTACCAATTAATGTTCAAAAGTGTCCTGCATTAAGATTTGCTATTGCAATGACTTTTCTCCACAAAAGGGCCATAGAAATATTGTGGAAACTTGCATCTATGGTGGGTACTTTCAGGGAAGATGATGAATTCGGTAAACGACAAACTAAAGATCTTAATATTGCAATTGGTTTAATTATATCAAATTTGAGAGAAATTTTCTATGATTGGAGGACTCTCGTACCATCGCTCAACCCCAAAAAAGTAGCTCTCAAAGATAAGATTGGAGATAACTCTCCACAAGATCTTATTCCACATAGCATCTATTTTAATGAAATATCTAAAAAGGATATGCAAGATGATGAAAATCCATTAATTTTGCCATATACCAATATGTAAAATAGAATATAATTAGATATGTGTTTAATAATATAATAATTTTAATTATTAGGTTTTGGCTGAGAAAATACATTCAGGATAACAAGTCAAGTGAGTAAGAATTTTTCGTTAGCTATTTTTTTTTATCAATTTTATTTCATTAAAGCGAAATTCTTAATCAATTCCATGAATGTCTTTCACCACTAACAAACACTATCAATGTTTCTTCAGATGCTTTCGAAAAAAACAATTTTTCCCTTATTAAATTTAGATTTGGATTAGAAAAAATGAAGGCAAAAACAATTGAGAAAGGGATTGATCATTCTGTTCCTCTAGATGGGATTCTGTTTCCATTTCTTCAGGGTAAGCTTTCTGTTTCCTTATCAGAGGATAAATCTCAATCTTTGAACCTTTGTGATGTTTTGGTACCTCTGGAATCTCTCTCAAAATTAGTGTTCAAAGATGCCCAAAATCAAAAATATGATACATGGGAAAAAGAAAATTACAACAAAAAAGAAAACTTCTTTGTTTATTTTGGAAAAAACAATTCAGGATTTGATTATTGTTTACAACTCAATATCTTTAATAAACAAGCTAAACAGTTTCAAGTACTTAGGATGGCTTTTAAAGCAAGACCAACTGGAATAGGCTCTGAAACCACTCCATCTACAATAAAAGAGTTAAATACAGAGATCAGTTTAACAAATGAAACTCTGTGGAAGAACAAAGACGAATCTTTCTTGGATCTCATGTTTTTCATCACAAGAAAAAAAGCTCCTGATTCCCTTCCTCTTCGCACAATATTCACCAATAATTATACAGAATTTGCTGGGCAAACATTGGACAACTTTTATCAATTTTGTGAAAAACAAATACAAGACAGAATTCTTGAAGAGATGATCACTTTCCTCAGAAATAATGGATTTGGATCTTTGTTGAAAGAAACAACAGAGTATGATGGTATGGAAAAATTCAATGCAATACAAAAACTTTTGGGGAACAATTGTGAAAAAATATTGGAGATTGTGAAGGAGAGTGATAATGTATTTAAAGATGAATTTATAAATCTTATCTTTGGATCCTCTCTGGAGAAACCCACATAATCTCCTATATTTATTTCTTGAATTAAAAATTAAATTTAGAACAATTACTTTAGAAATTATTTTGTAATATTAAATTGCAATTAACAGTTTCCTTTCCTTTTAATTGAGTCTCCAAATTCAGAAAGATAAGTGCAGTCTATGTCAAGTTAATTAAAAACATTGTTGCTTGTTACAACCCTATTTGCTAGTGTTCTAATAACCAACATAATTTTCATCAAACTTCAAGAAAAAAAGAGGAAAGCATTGTTTGTGACAACAAACTTTTTTCAATTATTTTAATTAATCTTTTTTTATTTTATTTTTAAGTTTATTTGTCAAAAAAATAACTTTATAAAAAATGTGTTTGAACTTGAAACGATTTTGATTTGCAAAAATAAAGAATATTAAAGAAAAATATAAAATAAATAAAATAAAATGAGCAATACTGCTGAGATACAAATTAGTGGAGAATTTAAATCAGATTTAAAATTAGATTTAGAATCTTCTTTGAATACAAAAGAAGAAAATAATGTTGATCTTGAATCTATAATTCTTAATGTTGAAACATCCATGCCAATTGCTCAACTATTTTCGGGGATTGAATCTCTACCAAGTAAACTTTATTCTTTTTTTTTTTAAAAAAGATTTTAATAGTTTAAATTTAAATAATTTAGGAATTTATGGACATTATCATTATTTGCGTTTTAAAGATATGGATCATTGCTTTAAATGTAAAAATAATTTTTCTATATTCAGACCCATCAAAAGTTGTTGGAGATGTGGTAAGATATGTTGCGCCCCATGTACCAGTATAAGGCATCCATCCGATTCTAATTATCCTTTGCATTTTTGTCCTTTATGTTCCGAAATTGCAGAAAATGCTGATATATCAACTAATTGCCCTGTGTGTTTGAAAACATGGAAAGATTTTGGGACAGTAAACAATAAATCAGAATTATTATCAGAAATAGAGCATTTAGAATTATCATTAAAACATCTCGAAAAAGTTGAATTGCAATTGAGATCAAGAATGGCAACTGATTTTTCATCTCATTTGTTCGAAAATGTTTCTGTTCATTTTGCAAATAAAGAAATGGAAAAAGATGAAAAGGGAATGATGAGTCCCAGGACCATGAATGCTTTTGAGGGAGTTCAAATACATGAAGATCGCTCTATCGAAGACTCCAATGATGAGGATGGAGATTCTGATGATAAGGATTCAAATGATGATAAGGAAGAAAATTAAAATAAAAAAATTTAAAAGAGGAATTTATTGAAGAAATTCATCATAAATAAAGAAAATTATAAAGTATTATTTTGATCCAATTATTTTGTCTTTTGCTCTCATCTCCACCAATAAAAAAAAAAAAAATTATACTATACTGAAATAACAAATATAAAAATAAATAAAAAAAAAAATTAAAAAAAAATTTTATATATTTTTTGAAATTATAAGAAGGTAAATTTATAAATATATTATAAAGTTTAACGACGATCATCATTTTTAAGATGGATAATGAAAACATTGAAGAATTAAAAAAAATCAGACAAAAAGAATTGGAAGAAAGAAGAAACAAAAATAAACCAAATAATAATAACAATTCGAGTGATTCTGACGATACTGAAGAAGAAAATGAAGATGAACAAAAAAAATGGGTATCTGTAAAGGATGTAGGAGAAGCAGAAGATAGAAACTCAAAATTTAGAAGAACAATGGAGGTAATTTAGCCAATTTCTTTTTAAAATAAAAAAATTTTCACAAAATAATTTAAAAACAGTCAAATATTACAATTGAAAATATATATATATATTTTTTTAAATAGGATGCACATGTAGCAATAGATGGATTTGGAGGGGAAAAAAATTCCTTCTTTGGAGTATATGATGGACATGGTGGTAGAGGTGCTGTTAATTATACTGCTGCTCATCTCCATCAAAATTTTTTGGAAATAATCACAAGAGAAAAAGATAAAGATCCAAATGAATGTTTAAAAGAGGCATATATAAAAACAGATAAAGATATGGAATCTGCAAATGTTGGTTATTCTGGTACAACTGTGGTCGCATGTTATATAAGAACATTAGAGAATGGTGATAGATATCTTTACTCTTCCAATGCAGGAGATGCAAGAGCTGTCATTTGGTATTTTTTTTCTTTTTAATATTTAACTTTTTATTTATTTTTTTATCAAAAATAAATAGTCGAAATGGAATAGCAACAAGATTAACACATGATCACAAAGGCTCTGATGAAGATGAACAAAAAAGAATACAAGAAGCAGGAGGACTTGTTGTCATGAATAGAGTTTCAGGAATTCTTGCTGTTACAAGATCCCTTGGAGATCATAAAATGAAAAAATATGTGATTGGAGAACCTTTCTATCAAGATCCAGTCAAATTAAATGATAAGGATAATTTTTTGATAATTGCATGTGATGGGGTAAAAAAAAAATTTCTCCTCTTTAATTTTAATACAACCTTTAAATTAAAAGGTCTGGGATGTTTTAAGTGATCAGGAAGCTTGTGATTTTTTAAACAAAGAAGAAAATCGCTCAAAAAGTTGCCAAAAGTTAGCAATAGAATTATTGACCGCTGCCATCAAAGGTGGTTCAACTGATAATATTACTGTTTTGATTATCAGACTCTAAAGTGATTAAATAAATTTTATTAATTTTCTCACTTGGATGTCAGATATACTCTAAAAATTGAGAAAATTTTTTGAATAATCTTTTTATTTTCTCAAAAAAAAATAAAAAAAAAAATAAAAAAAAATGATTGATCATTTTGTTGATGAATATTCATTTTCATTCTATAATGATGAACAAATCAAGAATTTATCTGTTTTAAAGTTGGATAATTCCAATATATATGAAAATTTGGGAGTAAATGTTTTTTCAAGTGGAGGAGTATATGATAAAAGATTGGGAATGATTTCAAGATTTCAAAAAGATTGTTGTGAAACTTGTAAGAAAAAAAATAAAAATCCGAATCTAATCTTTAAAATTTCTTTAAAAAAAGGTGGAGGAGCTTGGAATCAATGCAATGGGCATTATGGACATATAGAATTATATCAACCAATTTTTAATCCACTCATCTTTACAATTTTGAAAAAGATATTGGGTTCAACTTGTTGGTTGTGTCATAGATTTTTAATATCTGAAAGGGAGGTGAAAATAAATCAATTTTCTTGTTTATTTTTTTTTATTTTTTAATTCTCCATTTATCTCCAAAGAAAAAAGCATGGAAAAAAATCTTTTATTTGATAGAGGAAGAGAATTTGATAGAAGCATCATCATATTTGAACAACTTTAAGAATGATGGAGGAGAAGAAGATAAAGAATCGAATGTGGAGATTAATTTGGAAGAAAAAACAACCTTTTCTAAAGTTACTTCCCAACATTTGTATCAATTAAAGGTAGAAGCATTGAAAACATTATATTCTAGAGCACCAGGCAAATGCTCGAACTGCCAAAAAGATAGATTAAAATTTAGAATTTCAGATAAAACAATTTTGTATATTAAACTCGATAAAAAAGAAAAAATTGTTTTCCCCAAAGAGGTGCAAGATCATTTGAGAAAGTTTGTGGAGAATGAAGGAGATTGGACTTTTCATTTGATCTGGAAGAACGTACAAATGGACAATGGTCTTCTTCATCCTATTTCTGATCCGAACATCTTCTTTTGGAATCATGTCTTAGTCGATCCTCCCAAGTATAGACCTCAACTCAAATTCAATGATAGTTCTCTTCCCCATCACAAATCTACCCTCTATGCAAACGTCATCAAAGCAAACAATTCTCTTTTTGATATCATCAAAGAAAATGACAATCAAGATCAATACCTCAAAAAATACTCTAATGCTTATAAAGAATTGCAACATTCTTGTAATGAACTCTATGGTGGTGAGAAGGGTGTAAAAAACACTGTTGAAAAGAAAAAAGGTCTCTTCAGAAAATTCATGATGGGTAAAAGAGTCAACTTTGCTGCCAGATCTGTCATTTCTTCTGATCCTTTTATTCGTACTGATCAGATCGGTGTAACCCTCCTTTTCTTTTTATATTTTCATATTTTTCATTATTGTATAAATTGTGTATAAAAAAAAAAAAAGAATTTCATTTTATTATTGTATTTTAATTTTATTATAATTTAATTTATTTTAAAAGCTTCCAATATTGTTTGCTAAAAAATTGTCATATAATGAGGGATTGAATGAGTTTAATTCACAAAGATTGAGCGAGTATGTCAAAAATGGACCAAACGAATGGCCAGGTGCTCATAAAGTGATTCTCTCTAATGGTTCTTCTGTCCTTTTAAACTCGGAACAATCTAGAAATCAATGGAGCAAAATCGTTTCTCAAGGCCCCTCTGGTTCTCTTTTTCTTTCATATTTTACTTTTTCCACATCTTTTTATATATTATCTAATTTTAAATCTTAACCAATTTTAAAGATTCTGATTATAAAATTTCACTATTTATTCTTCTTCTTCTTCTTCTTATTATTATTATCATTTTTTATTATAATTGATCAAATTAAATTTATTTGATTATTTTTTTTAATATATATATGTATTAAATATGAATTAATATATTTTTTTAAAAAAGGAGGAGTAAGTATGGTGGGGAGACACTTGATAGATGATGATTTGGTATTGGTGAACAGACAACCTACATTGCACAAATCGAGTATTATGGCACATAGAGTGAGAATATACAAAACGAAAAAAAGTTTCAATGTGATTCGTTTACATTACAGTAATTGTAAAACGTTTAATGCAGATTTTGATGGAGATGAAATAAACGTACATTTGCCTCAAGACGAAATAAGTAGAGCAGAAGCAACACAAATTGTAAATGCAGGAAAACAATTTTTAGTAGCAAAAGATGCATCTCCTCAAAGAGGATTGATTCAAGATCACATTGTATCAGGAATCTTACTGACACAATTAAATACGTTTCTTAACAAAGAAGAGTTTTTCAGGTTGGTGTATAGTGGATGTGATTTTATGGATGTAAACTTTAACATCAAAATTCCTCCTCCCACCATCTTCAAACCTCAAATGCTTTGGACAGGAAAACAAGTGATCAGTACAATCATGGATGTGGTGACACATGGGAAAAGAGGAATAAACTATGAGGGTACTTCTAAAATACCTCAAAAGTTATGGGGAAAAACTTCTTTAGAACACAAAATAATATTTAGAGACAACGAATTGTTAACTGGTGTTTTGGAAAGAAGTCAGTTTGGAAGTGTAGAAGGAGGATTATTGCATGCTTGTTATGATTTGTATGGACATGAAGTGTCTGAACAACTTTTTTCTATTTTTGGAAGACTTTTCACAAAGTTTCTTCAAATGGCAGGTTTCACTTGTGGTATTGATGATCTCCTCTTCAACTCTTCTACCGAACAACATCGTCTTTCCTTATTAGATCAAACAGAAGAAGATTTGAGAGTGGTATCCAAGTTTACAGAAAATAAAAAGATAGAGTTTAATGAACAAAGAGATTCTCTTAAAACCATCCTCACTGAAAATTCTTCTGAAACTTCTTACTTGGATGAAACCGTCAAACGTCATACTCACTCTCTCGCTTCCAAAATTGTCGATACCTGTTTTTCTGATAGTTCTCTTTTAAAAGATTGGCCTCTCAACAACTTTTCTCTCATGACTGTTTCTGGTGCCAAAGGTTCTAAAGTCAATTTTTCTCAAATTTCTTGGTACCTCTCCCTTTTTTCTATTTTATTACATATATTCTATTTTATCTTTAAACAAGATAAATATCCTCAATCTTTTATAAATCATATCTATATTTAATTATCATCTATCTATTTTAAAAATAAATGATAACAATTTTATTATTTTAAATTTAAATTTAAATAAAATTAAATAATAAAATTGTTAATTATCATCTATTTTATAAAAAAAACTTTTTTTATTTTTAAAATATATTTTTTATGGTAAAACAGTTTGTTGGGACAACAAGAATTGGAAGGAAAGAGACCAGTGACGATGATATCAGGAAAACAGTTGCCTTCATTTATAAGTTATGATCCATCAAGCAGAGCAGGAGGATTTATAGGAGACAGATTCTTGACAGGCTTGAGACCCCAAGAATACTTTTACCATTGTATGGCAGGAAGAGAAGGTTTGATTGATACTGCTGTCAAAACAAGTAGAAGTGGTTATTTGCAAAGGTATCCCTTTTTAAAAAAAAAAATAATTCTTTTTATAAACTTTCATTATCAATTCTTTTTCTTTAACAATTCATTCTTTAATAATATAATTATTTATAATGATTATTTTTTCAATGATACAATTTATTTATGTGATTTTTAATTTAAATTATTTTTTAAATGATTATTTAAATAGATGTTTGGTGAAACACATGGAATCACTTCATGTTTCTTACGATTATTCTATTCGTGATTCAGATCAATCCATAGTTCAGTTTAATTATGCAGGAAATTCTATAGATATAATAAAAGCATCTTATCTTACAAACTTTCAATTTCATTTAGACAACTATGATGCTCTCATTTCCAAATTGAATCCCATTCAACTTTCTGAAAGTGGTGGTGTCAAACAAGACAAAATTGTTGCTTCTACTCGTAAAAAAGGTAAATCCCTCCTCCTCTTCCTCTTCTTCTTCTCTCTTTGTTTAAAATTATGACACTCTTTTTTTAAAATTTATTAATTTAATTTTACATTATAATTTATTTTTAATTTATTTTTAATTTATTTTTTATTTTTAATTTATTTTTAATTCATTTTTAATTTATTTTTAATTTATTTTTAATTTTATTTTTAATTTATTTTTAATTTATTTTTAATTTATTTTTAATTTATTTTTAATTTTCAACAAATTTGTATAAATTTTAGTTTATATTTTCATTTTAATTTATTTTTAATTTTATTTTTAATTTATTTTTAATTTAATTTTTATTTTTATTTTTCATATTTTTATTAACAATAAAAATAGGTATCAAAAAACCATACAAGTATGATCCAGTATCATCTATTTATCCATCACATCAGTACGTGGGAAGTGTATCAGAAGAATTTGAGAACAAATTGGAAGAGTTTATGAAAAAAGCAAAATTTGGAAATGTTAAAAAAAGCGAATTCCGTCTCCTCATGTACATCAACTATCTCAAATCTCACATTGAACCTGGTGAATCTGTAATTGACCTTCCCTCTTTTTTTTTTGAAAAAAAAAAAATCTACATTTCAATATATATACCTTATTTCTTTCTACTTTTAATTTAATTTTATCAACTATTTATTTAATTCAACTATTTTTAATTTTTAACTAAATATACACCTTTTATCTCAGGAAATTAAATTTAATTAATTTAAATAGAATTAATATATATCAATTCTTAATTTAAATCGAATAGAATGGATATATTTAAATTGAATAGAATTGATATAAATGTTATTTTATAAATATGAAAGGTGGGAGTATTGGCAGCACAAAGTATAGGAGAACCATCAACACAAATGACATTGAACACATTTCACTTGGCAGGAAGAGGAGATGTGAATGTGACGTTGGGAGTACCGAGAATGAGAGAAATATTGATGGTGACAGGAAAACCTTCCACACCTTCCATGAACTTTCCCCTCGTAGAAGGGTTGGATAAAAAAGTGATTACAAAGTTTTTAAACAGATTCAACTCTTTTCCTCTCACAGAAGTTTTGGAAAGAACAAAAATATCAGAAGAAATCAGAACAAAAGGAAACAACATTACCAAAAAGGAAGTCTCTGTCGCCCTTTACTTCAGAAGAGAAACTCTTTTTCTAAAGGGGGTCACTTTCAAAGAACTCTCTTCTGTCATTGTTGAAAAGTTTGCTTATGCTTTGGATAAAGAAATATCAAAGTTGATGAAAAGAACCAAAATAGAAAAAGTAAAAATAGACATCAACGATGGAGTCAACTTTGATGAGGGAATGGACGATCAAATGGTTGATGAAGAAAAACAAAAAAAAGAGGAATCCGAAAGTGAAGATTACGAAAGTGAAAGTGAAGAAGCTCCTGTTCAATACGATGAAGCTGGTGAAGAAATTACCAAACCTACCAAAGAAGAAGAAAAAGTTAAAGATGACAAAAAGAAACCTACAAAAACTACAAAGGGAAAAACTCCAACGAAAACATCTGGAAAAAATCAACTAAAAGTCAACTTTAGCAGGTTTTCTTTTGTCACTGGAATAAAAATTGGAAGTGAAAACGATGTCGTGTTGTCCATCAAATTTACTCCCACCAACGAAAAGTTTTCTATTTCAAGTTTGTTGGAAGAAATCATCAAAGAATACAAAGTTAAAGTGGTCAACACCATCACAAGGGCTGTCTTTGATAAAAATGTCATCACCACAGAAGGAATTGACATTAAAGAAATCATGATCCTTCCACATCTTGTCGAGATCAACAAAATAAAATGTAACGACTTTAGAGAAATTCTCAACTTTTATGGTATCGAAGCAGCCAGAAACACCATCATCAACGAAATCTCTAGTGTGTTCAAAGTATATGGTATTAGTGTCAACAGATGCCATCTTGATTTGATTGGTGATTACATGACTTTTGGTGGAGATATCAGAGCATTTAACAGAGCTTGCGCTCTTCCTCTCACTCCTTTCCAAAAAATCACTTTTGAAACCTCTATGAACTTTTTGGTGGATTCCGCTATCAACGGCCAAATCGAAAACTTGAAGAGCTCCAGTTCAAGAATTAGTTTGGGTTTGCCAATTAATCAAGGATCAAATCTCTTTGACATAAAACAAAAATTGACAGAAATTAATTAATTTAAAATAAACTATAAATTTTCTATTCTATTTGAAACTTTTTTTTAATAATTCCTAAAGAATGACTGCAATCTTGATTCCTTCTCCTTTTTCTGCAAGGAGGAAAGCACTTTCCACATCTTTAAATTCAAAGTTGTGAGTGAACAAAGGGGTAACATCAATTCTTTTGGAAGAAAGAAGATCAAGAGCTTTTTGGTATTGATTGGCATATCTGAAAACACCAATCACATCAATTTCTTTGTCCATCATCTCAAAAAAGTCTGGAAAAGCAACCTTAGAGTCATGACCTCTCCCAATCGAAAGAAACTTGCCACCTGCCCTAGTTGCTTTCAAACCAGAAACAATAGCCTTTTCATTTCCAGAACAATCCAAAGTAGCATCAACACCAGCACCATTGGTTGTTTCTTTCAAAATGTCTTCTGCCAATGTTTTGCTGAGAGCATTATAAGTATGTGTTGCTCCCAATTTTTTAGCGACATCCAATCTACCTTGTTGAATATCCGTTATGAATATTTTGGAAACACCTGCAGCTTTGCATGCTAAAAGTGTTGTCAATCCTATTGGTCCTGCTCCCAATATCAACACTGAATCCCCCATTCCTATTCTCCCTCTTTCTACTGCATACAGTCCAACTGATAGTGGTTCCATGAGTGCTCCTATTTTTCAAAAAGATTTAATTTATTTTTAAAAATAAATTTTGAAAGTTTACCTTCTGCATAAGAAACATTATCTGGGAGTTTATAACAAAAATCTGCAGCATGGATTATATAATTTGATAAAGATCCATCATCTTTTAATATAATAAATGAAATTCAATATAATAAAGTAAACAAGGTTGTTAAAAAATGAATGATAATTTACAAGGAGGTGTAGCCAAGAATTGAACATCTTGGCATAAATTGTATTTTCCACTTTTACAATGAGAGCAAATTCTGCATGGAACACCAGGTTCAATAGCAACTCTATCCCCTTTCTTCAAGTGAGTCACTCCTTCCCCAACTTGTTTTATTTCAAAATAAAATCAAAATTTCTAAATTCAAAGACTATTTTTACCTTCAACAACAAGCCCAGATGATTCATGTCCTAGAACAATTGGTTTTTTGACCTAAAAATTAAATTATGTTTCAACCATTACTTTTATTTTTTTTGTGGGATAAATTTATACCACAAATGCTCCACATTTCAAATGTTTAAAATAATGCACATCACTTCCACAAATTCCAACCGTTTTCATCCTCAACAAAACTTGATTGAATTGGGGTTTGGGAATCTTTTTTTTTTGAAATATTAAATTTATTTTGTTTATGGATTATAATCAAACCTCTCTCTTTTCAAATTTGAACACTCTTTCTTTTATTAAGACAGCAGCCAGATTTTCCTCTTCTAAAATTGAATATAAAAAAAAAAAAAAATTTTATTTGTCAATAAACCATTCGAACAATTATTAGTTTCAATTCTTTGATTTTGAGGCAATATATGAGATAAGGTAATGCAAATTCTTTTTATTGATTTTTGATTGTTCATTTTTTTTTTTTCAAAAATCCAAATATTTTCATCATCTTATAAATTTCAATTGATAACTTTGAATTAATTAGATTGTTTCAGAATTAAGGTTTTTAAAGAAAACACTTAAACAAATGAACAAATTTTAATACTTTAAACGAGGTTTATGTTTAACATAGAATGATGGACATTATCTTCTTTGAGAGTTTTACAACAAAACAAAATTTTGAACCATTTCAACAAAGTTTTGGAAGACCAACAAAACAAATTGAAAACACCATTTAAAAGATAAAGAATTCCTCCAGAAAAAATTAAATCATCATTTGAACACTTGGTAACCAAAAAGTAGAGATTATTAGCTGCATACAAACTCCAACACAAAACGAAACAAAATATCAACAACAACACTTTTCTTCTTATTTCCATTTTCGCTTTGCTTATTTTTTCGCTGAAAGTTATGAAGTAAAAAATGAAAGAAAGCAAAAAAGATAATCCGATAAACACCAACACCACGATCGAATATGACTCAGCTATTGCGTAGTTAAAAAAGTCTTTGTATGAAAAACATTGCCATACATCTATTTCTGCTATTGCTATTTAAAGAAATTTTTTTTTGGAAATTCAATTAATAAAATAAAAGCTCAATTTTCTGAAAAATTATTTATTTTACCCAATACAACTGCAACTACAACAGGAATAGCCCAAAATATGATTGAAATTATCCAAAAAGGAATTATAAAGATTTTTTTGATATAGCTGAAAAGATAAAAGGATAATGTTGGCATCCAAACAAATATGCTTTAAAAAAAACATGGAGTCCCATTATTATCATGTAATTTTTATAATTTGGTAGTTTTTACCTGAATAAACCAATCAATTCAAATGTTCCCAATACTCTGCAACCAACAAAAGATTTATGAATACTTGTAGTATAAGAAATTATTCCACATATCTTTAATATTACAGCACCTAAAGTCATTGATGCTATATGTTTTGCCAATTCACTCTTTGTTCTCTTATGTATGTTTTTTTCTCCTTTTCTTATTTGTTTTTTGGTGATAATTAGGAGTAATATATTTGAAATTATTGAAATTATTGAAATTATAATCAGAATTAGATTATAGGTTGGATTGAGGTTAACATATGGCGAACACATCTTGAATAGATTGTTATTTGATAAGATAATTTCTTATTTTTCTCAATTTTATTTTATTCAAAATATATATATTCTCAAATGAAATTAAAGGAAATTATTTGACAAAAACAGATCACAAAAAAAACTAAGAAATCGTATCAATTAAAATTAAAAACAAGTTTGTTTATAAAAAAAATTGAATACAAAACATTTGAAAGGGAAACATCATTAATTCACAAAACAAGAATGAGAGAGTTAAGTTTCATTTGAAACTTTTTGAGGTTTTTTTGATTTTGTGTTGCAATTGAGAAATTCTGAAAAAAGTGGAAAATAAGATAATGGGCTTTTTCTTAAAGTAAAAGCTTGAGATCTTCAAATTCATTTCTGGTTATAAGGTCACATCAAAATGATGCAAAAGAATGACTTGAGATCCCAAGGATTTGGTTTGTTTTTCGTTCAACTCTTACAATTTTTTTCGCGTACTCTTGGTTCTTTCTTTTGTTTTGGATCAGTTTAAAATAAAAATTACAATTTAATATCTATAATCTCAAAATTTGGTTTATCATAATCAAACTTTTCATTGAGATCAAATAGATATTAAAAATACCTCTTATTGTTGTTGTCTTTCCTTTCTGAGAAAATAAATTTTCATTTCCACAACTTTAATGGATTCTTTAGTGAATATAAATAAAATTGAAAGAACCAAACAATTTTGTAATATTGAAAATGTTCAAGAAGAGTTTGTCAAAATATAAAAAAATCTTCCACAATAAAAGATTATATTCTTCAATCAGTTTAACAAAAGACACCATAAAGTAAATTTATTCAAAATTTGACCTATTTATCTCTAAAATGTCATTAAAGAAAATTGCCAAAAGCAGATCTACATTATCATTTAGATGGCTCTATTAGAAATTCATCAATAATAGAACTGGCCAAAGAAGATTCAATAAAATTACCAACTTATAATGAAAAGGAATTAAGAACTCTCGTGGTATCAACTTTTTTCTTATTGGGATTGTAAAGATAATAAATTCGAATTTACTCAAACATTATAGGTGGTACCAGATAATTGTCAAAGGTCTTTATTTATTTTTCCTTTGTTTATTTCTATTTTCTTTTTCATTTGCAATATTTTTTCTTTTTCATTTGAAAAAAAGTTTGATACAATTTCTTTCTGCATTCGATATAACCCTCTCTGTGTTGCAAACTAAAAAGGGGTTAGAAAGAGCAATGATGGAAATTGCTGAAGATTCTGTAAATGATGGGGTAAGATATATCGAAGTAAGGTACTTTAAAAAAAAAATGTTCAAAAAAAAATAAAATCTTATCAAAATAAAACAAATAAAATAAAATAATAAATATATAAAAATAAAAAAAGGTTTTCACCTGTGTTACATTTAAAGAGCGGATTGAGTGTAGATGAAGTTCTAGAAACAGTTTGTGGAACGATCCCTAAAATAGAATCTAAGATGCCTCTCACTGTTCGTATCATTGTTTGGTAAATTTAAACTCCAAAATAAATAAAATAAAATAAAGTAATATTAAAATAATTCAATAAAATATGGTAAAATAAATAAATAAAAATTAATAAAAAATAAATAAAATAAATAAATAAAAATAAAAAATAATCAAAAAAAAAAATCAAAATAAAAATAAATAGATTCGTATGTCATTCAAAAACAAAAAATTAACCAATGATTATTAAATTTAAATTAACATCAATTATATCAAATTAGTGGAATGAGACAAATGGATCCAAAAATATCAAAAGAATTGGCACAAGCCGCTTTAAAATTTAAAAATAAAGGGGTGGTTGCTTTTGATCTTGCTGGCCCTGAAAACGATTTTCCTTCTCTCCGTATTTCTTCAATTCATTTTTTTTATTTTTTAAAATTTTTTTATTAATTTTTATTTTTTTTATTAATATTTAATTTTTTATTTATTTTAATTTCATCTATTTTGTAGAACATAGAGAGGCTTATGACATTGCTTTGGGAGGAGGCCTCAAAGTATATATTAATTTTTTTAGTTAATATCAATAATTAATCTTTTTTTATTTAATAAAAAAATATTAGTCCACATGCCATGCTGGTAATTTTTCTTTGATAATAATATAAATATAATAAGAATAAAATAATAAATAATAAATAAATAATAAATAATAAAATAATAAATAAATCATAAATAATAAATAATAAATAATAAATAATAAATAATAAATAATAAATTATAAATAATAAATAATAAATGATTAATAAAAAATATAAATAGGAGAGTCAGATGGGCCTAATTCCATTAAAGATGCAATAGACAATGCAAGAGTATCAAGAATAGGGTATTTAAATTTCTTTTGTAATAATTTTAATAAACCCTTCACAAATTTAAAGGCATGGGATTGCTTTGATAAGGGACAAAAATTTGGTAAAAAATTTTTATTTCTAATTTTTCTATTAATTTTTTGTTTATTTATTTTTAATAATTTATTTTTTTAGTTGGAAGAAGTAAAAAAGAAAGGGATAGTACTTGAAGTATGTCCTACATCCAATTTTAAAACAAAAGCAACACAAACATTCGAAGAACACCCAATAGACTTGCTTTATTCCCATGGTGTAAAGGTGACAGTAAACACAGACGACAAGCTAATGTGTGACATTGATCTCTCTGATGAGTTTTATCTGTTACATACAAAGAAAAAGTTTGAAATACAAGATCTCCTTGTTTTGATGGACAATTCTTTCAAATACAGCTTTTTGGAAGATGAAAAACTAAAAAATCGATTAAGAAAAGATTCCTTCAACAAAAGATTCCAAATTTTGGAGCAAGATGGCTTTTCCACTAAAAACATCCTTCAATTTCCCCAGATCAAAAGATTGAAAGAGGAAATTGATTCTTTATAAAAATAGATTTTCAATTCCTTCTCAAAAAATTAAAATTAAATTTTAATCAAAAACTAATCATTTCAAATTGAAAATAATAATTATTTCTTATGTGCAATGTATTTGAATTTATTCGAATTATTTCTTTTTATTGAAAAATAGAAATCTTGATTTGATATTTTTACTTGTGAATTTATATTTACAAAAAAAATAAAAAAATGAAGCTCAATAAGACGAATATGCTTTTCAAAAAGAAAAATTTGATCTTCTCAAAAAACAAAATATTTCCAATTCAAAAGAATAAATATCACTTTTCAAATATATTATTAAAGCCAATCCCTGAAGGTGATTTATTTTCTCTTTAAATATGATTTCAATTGAAACGATATACAAATAATAAAGCACCCAAGGATCAAAGATCTATTTATCTTGATTTTCAAGCAACAACACCTGTTGATCCAAGAGTATTGGATAAAATGATTCCCTTTTTTGTTGATTATTATGGCAATCCTCATTCTAAAACACATTCATACGGATGGGAAGCAGAAAATGCAGTTGAAGAAGCAAGAGAGGTAAGATAAATCAAAAATTGAGAAATAAAGAGTAAAAATAAGAAAAAAATTTTTTTTTTTTATATTTTTTTGTGAAATAGAATGTGGCGAATTTGATCAATGCAAATTCAAAAGAAATTGTTTTCACATCTGGAGCCACAGAATCCAATAATGCTGCTTTAAAGGGAGTGGCAAGATTTTATAAAAAAAAGAAAGATCATATCATCACCACCGTAACTGTAAAACCAATAAAACATAGATCAAATGAATATTGAGCCAATTTCAAAATTTTTTTATAAAAATTAGGAACATAAATGTGTATTGGATACATGCAGAGTATTGGAGCAAGAAGGATTTAAGGTCACATATCTACCTGTGAAATCAAATGGGTTGATTGATCTCGAAACACTAAGATCCTCAATAAAAGAAGAAACCTCAATAGTTTCTATAATGGCAGTGCACAATGAAATTGGTGTCATCCAACCTTTAGAAGAAATTGGAAAAATTTGCAGGGAAAGGGGAGTTTTTTTTCATACAGATGCAGCACAAGCAGTTGGGAAAATTCCAATTGATGTAAATAAGATGAATATCGATTTAATGTCCATTTCTGGTCATAAAATCTATGGCCCAAAGGGTGTTGGTATTTTAATTTCATTCCTATTTAAAAACATTTGTTCTTCATATAATTGGATTAACTTTTATATCTCAACATAAGATACTATATAATTGATCAATAAGATCCAAATAATCATATTATCATTTGTATATGTTGATTAATATTGATCCTATTAACTATCATTTTTACTAACAAATTTTCATTCTTATCACTAATCGAATATTTCAAAACGATATTTAGGAGCATTATATGTGAGAAGAAAACCAAGAGTGCGCATAGAACCATTGATAAATGGAGGAGGACAAGAAAGAGGAATGAGAAGTGGAACTTTGGCAACACCGATAATCGCTGGATTTGGAGAAGCTTGTAAAATTGCAAAAGAAGAAATGGAAAGGGACAGGGAAAGAATTTCAAAATTATTTAACAGATTGTATGAAGGAATCAAAAAATTGCCTAATATTCAATTGAACGGGGATTTACAAAACAGATATTTTGGAAATTGCAATATCTCTTTTGCTTATGTTGAAGGAGAAAGTCTTTTGATGGCCTTGAAGGATGTTGCTTTATCTTCTGGTAGTGCTTGTACTTCTGCTTCTCTAGAACCTTCCTATGTTTTGCGTGCTTTGGGTGTTGATGAGGAACTTGCTCATACTTCCATCAGATTCGGAATTGGAAGATTCACAACAGAAAAAGAAATTGATTTCACCATCGATTTATGTATCAAACAAGTCAACAGACTTAGGGATCTCTCTCCTTTGTGGGAAATGTATCAAGAGGGAATTGATATCAAATCTATCAAATGGACTCAAGATGATTGAACAAGTATTGGATTTGGATTAAATTTTTCTTGACCATTCTTTTTTTCAAAAAAACTTATCTCAACTCTTTAATTTATTATTCATTCAATTTCGACCAAAAAATTTTAAAAAAAATTGAATAAAAGATAAAAAATGTTTGATCCACCAAATGATGCTCCAACAAACATAAAAAGGTATAATTATCATAGATATTTTGCAAAATAAAACCAATTTTAATGAAATTAGTTTTATGGATTTTAAAGGTAGTTCATCAAATATATAAAAAAGACGAAAAAACAGTGAAGATCATGTAGGGAATGATAAAGTAAGATATGTTGTTCCAAAGATAGAAATGAGACTTAATCTTGCTACAAATTCTAAAAAAGAAAGTTAGTTAAGGATCAAAGTTCTTATTTACCTCCAAAAAAGAAGACATCAAAAATAGAACTTTATCTCCAATTTGACTTTTTACATAAACTGAATTTTGAGGATCAAATTGGAGATGGTTGTAATGTGAGAGTTTTATAGGAATATAATTTATTGAGTAAAAATTGATTCTGTAAATAATGTACCATCAAGAAAAAACAAACTCTACCATTCAATTTTTTGGGTCAAAAACAGAATCAAAATTTGTTTAGGTTTGGAAAATCTTTTGATTTTCTGAGATTTAATTTGTTTAATTTCTTATTTTAGCTTTATTAAATAAAAAATGAACTCCATAAATGAATTTTTAAAATATGGTGATAGACAATACTACTTGAGAATTATCTTCATTTCTGTTCATAGCATTAATTTCATTGTTCAATATTTGATTCTTTCAAAGATTGGAAGAAAGAATGATAAAACACTGATCAAATCAGAAAATAAAGAAATTAGTGTTCAGGAATATGATAGATCGATTTTAAAATCAACGTTTTATCAATCTCTTTTCCTCTTTATAATTATTTTATGTGTGAATTTAATTTTTGGTTTGCCTTCTCCATTACTCTCACAATGTTTCATGATCCCTTTCAGATTATCACAAAATCAATTGTTCAAAGTTCATATTCTGAATCAAAGCATAGCCAGGCCATTCAATAAATCATTTTTGTCAAAAATCACAGATCTTTTTTTCAGGAAAAAACAAGAATCAAAAGAAAAGAAAGATTAATATCTGCAAAGAAACAAAAAGAAAACCCTTTCTCAATAAATCAGAAAATTAAAAAAAAAATGAAAATGAAATTGAATTTGATTATATTATGTTTCATTTTCTTGATTGGGTGTGGATATAGTTCAATTGTTTGCACCCAAGATGTTTTGAATGCATTATCGTAAGAATTTTAAAACACAAGAAAAGGAAAAAATTAATTATATTTTCAAGCAAATTTTACAATGATACCAAGGGAGATGGATGGAAAAATAGAACAAATTGGGAAACGTATGATTTTTGTCTCTCAATAATTCTTTTCTAAACAAATCATTTTTTAAAAGGGAAAATTGTTGTGATTATTATGGTATCAATTGTACAGCCCAATCATTAAACTTGGAGTTTAATAATCTTATTGGGATAATCTCAGGAGAATTAATGGCTATACCCTTCAAAACAATGTACATTAATTTATTTTCATAAAATCATTTTTTTTTTTAAAAATCTAATCAAATTCCACCTTTGTATAATTTGAAACAAAAATCGAATCTAATCAAATGATAGTAATTTGAAAAAAAATACACTATTTAATGTTACGAATATATGCAATGAAGAATTAGAAGTATTAGAATTAGATAGGAACTGTATTGATTTTATGGGATTTTTGGGAAATTGCAGCAATTTGAGGGTGTTTTCCATCAAAAATAATCTCCTGAAAAGTTTTTCACAAGAGATCCTTTACAATTCTTTGAATCTCACCTCCCTCAATCTCCACGAAAACCATATTGAGCAATTACCATCTGATTGGAGTTTAAGCAAGAGTCTAACTAATTTGTAAAAATTTTTTTTTTTATTGAAATAATTTAATATTATATATATATATTATAATAAAAAATAATATAATTTTAATAATATAATATATTTTTAAAAAAATTCGATATAATTTTTCATTTTTAAATAGAGATGTATCCTCAAACAATTTAACTGGATTGGCAAATGTATGCGGAGGAGGAAACTTAGAATACTTGAACGTAGAAGGCAATAAGATAGAAGATATAGAAATGGAAAACTGTTTTAATTTGAACTATTTTTCAATGTGCAATAATCAATTCGATAATTTTTCTCTTTCCCTTCTTTCTTCTTTCACCAGCCTCCAGTATTTGAATCTTTCTCACAATTTTATCTTCCACTTGCCCTCTAATTGGTCTTCAGCTCGCCAACTATTACTTTTGTAAATCTTTTTTTTGAACAAAAAATTTATAAATAAAAAATATAATTCAAAAAAAAAACAAACAGAATAAGAAATTGAAAATTTGTTGGTAAATATATCAAAGAATGGATCAATATCAATCAACATATGATAATATGATTATATTCAATGATCAATTTATATACTATCATATGTTGAAATATATATATTGATCCAAATTATATTGAGCTTATTAAATTCTGACAAAAAATTTTCAATCTAGGAAATAATAAAATTGAAAATATCAAATTTAAAACTATTTCAAAGATACAATAAAAATAAATTAATAAAATATAAAATATAAAATAAAATAAAAAATTTAAAAAAAAATAAAAATAATAAAAATAATAAAACAGAAATCTATAGAAAAAATAAAAAATTAAATACAAAGAAATAAAAATAAATAAATAAAAATAAAAATTAAATAAAAATAAAATTAAAAATAAATTGTTTTTTAAAAAGAAATTTAGACTCGAATTACTTGAAGAAAATTCCAAACGTGTGCGAAGGAGGGGCATTGGAATACATCACGTTTAAAAACAACATAGTATCGGATATTTCTGAAATGGAAAACTGTTCGAAATTGGAGTACCTCAACTCACAGTATAACTTTCTTTCTTCTTTCAATCCTTTTCCCTCTCTCATTTACTTGGATCTTTCTTTTAACAACATTACTTCCCTCCCCCTTTCCCTCTCTCAACTCTCAAATCTCTCTTATTTGTAAAATTTTATTTTTAAGAATTGATTTTTATTTTATTTTTTAATTTAACAATTTAACAATTTTATTTTTTTTATTTTTTACTTCATTTCTTTATTTTCATTTTTTTATTTTTTATTTTTTATTTTATTTTTTATTTTTTATTTTTGTTTTTATTTTTATTTTTATTTTTATTTTATTGTTTATTGTTTTATTGTTTTATTATTATTGTTTTTATTTTTATTTTTATTTTTATTTTTATTTTTATTTTTATTTTTATTTTTATTTTTATTTTTTTCTTGTTTTTTATTTTTATTTTTATTATTTATTTTTTATTTTTATTTTATTTTTATTATTAAATTAATTTATAATTAGTGATGCAAGCAGCAACAGAATAGAAGAAATGGAATGGAATTTGTGTGGGCCAGAAAAGAAGATAGAAAAAATTTACTTGGACAACAACAAGATAAGAGAAATAGGAACAGAATGGGAAGGATGCACCTCCTTGAAATCTTTTTCTATTAAAAGCAACTATCTTTCTGTCATCCCTCCCTCTTTCTTTTCTTCCCTTACTAGCATACAAACTCTTAATTTTTATTGTAATTTTATTTCCACTTTACCTTCTTTTACTCTTCCCAATTTGACTTACATGTAAAAAGTTATTTTTTATTTTTATTTCATTTAAAAAATTTCATTTTATTTCATTATTTTTTATTTTTATTTTTTATTTTTTATTTTATTTTTTATTTTTTATTTTTTATTTTTTATTTTTTATTTTTTATTTCAAATTTTTTATTTTATTATTTCAAATTTTTTATTTTTTATTTCAAATTTTTTATTTATTAATTTTTTATTTCAAATTTTTTATTTTTTAATTTTTATTTACCAATCAAAGCAGCAATGATGGGAACAAAAGCGTTGATGACACTGGCAACACCAGAACTGATTCCAAACTGATAAGAATAAGCCAAAACGAGGAAGGGGATGACCGACTTGAACAGGGCGAAGGCCAACATTTTCAAAACGATCAGTTTTTTTCGGAGCATTTTTTTCCATTTTTTGCTTATTTTCTCTTTTTCTCTTGTGTATTCAAAAAGACAGTAGATTCCTATTATTATCGTTCCTAAAAAAATTAAAATTAAAATTAAAATAAATAAAAAATTAAAGTTTAGTTTAAAATTAAAATAATAAAATAAATTAAAAATTAAAATTCAAATTAATATTAAAATAATAAAAATATTGAAAAATTAAAGATAAAAATAATAATGTAAATGTAAAAAACATAAACAAAAAAATTTAAAATAATAATTTAAATGTAAATATTAAAATTAAAGACAAAAAAATAAAAAATAAAAATAAAAATAAAAATTAAAATAAAATTAAAATCTAAATTAATTAAAAAAAAATTAAAGTAATAAAAGGAAAAATAAAATTTTAAGGAAACATTGTTAAAGAAATTAGTATTCTTTTAGATTAAACTTTTCTTTCACAAAATTTTTATCAAGAAAATAATTAATTATTTTTAATCAGATTGAAAATGTTGGTAAAAATGATCGATAATAGGATCAATATCAATATTAATCAACATTTACAAATGATAATTTTAATCTCATTGATCGATAAATAAGTATCTTATGTTGAGATATAGAAATTGATTCAAATTATATTTGGAAAATTGATTTTATTTTTCATTTACCTATCCCCGATCTGAGAGAGACCAATGCCAATGGAGGAACTGTTGTTTCTGCCAATTTAATAACGAGGAACATTGAGCCTGTTATCAAGACCAAAAAGATCATCAAGATCCAATGATAAGATGTCATCTTCTTGATCCTATTCATCAGATATGTGAATTTAATTGAAATATATTTTTGATGGAAGAAAAAATTTGAATTTTATGCAAAGCAACATCTGATAAGGGGTGTATCCATTTATTTTTTAAATGTAAAATTACTTTTTGCGCTTTAGACTTGATATTCCACTCTCAGACAATTCACTATTTGTGTAAATATCTTCATCCATCCTTTCTTTTTTTTTTTTATTCAAAAAATAAAAAAAGGAGATCTATTTGCAAGGAGATCTTTTTTACATTTAAAAAATGGACATTTTATCACAACAAAAAAGAAAAATTATTTTAATGGTGTTGCTTTTTTGTCTTTTTTCATCTTTTTTGTTATCTTTGTATTGTGAAAGACATTCCCATGTACAAAAACTTTCTTATTCTTGGTTGAACAAGAACAGTAGTTATTTTATTCTGTATTCAAACATACAACACAAACACCCCTGTTTTTCCTAGTATCTTGATTAAGTTGATGTGTATCAATAACATGATAAATCTCTCTTTTTTTTTCTCTTTGTAGTCTCTTCATGAACAAAGTAATAATCTATTCTCTAAAAACTCTAAACTGTAGATCCTTTTACCAGAATTTGCTTTCCAATAAGTCCATGCATTAACAATACTAAATTTAAACAAATATTTGAAAATTGATCCTGTTGTACTCCACTTATGTGAGGTAAAATCTATTCGTCTAGTATTCTTTCAACAAAATTGCTTCATGTTCTTTTAAACCCAATTTTTCATATATATTTCTTTGTCCCAATGAAACTTTGTTAACTCTCCATTATACATTTCATTGGAATACAAGAACAAACCCCTGCAATGCAAATTTGTTTGGGATCCTACAAATTAATTTAATAAAAAATTCATTTTTAATAAATATTTTACTTTGAAAGTGTTATCCCCAGCTTTACATTTACACATTTTTTTTTTTTTTTGGAAAGAATCTCAGAAAATGGATCACAACTACAAAATCTTATCCTCCTTGATCTCACCAAATCTTTTATTGGGAGATAAAATTTATTTATTTTTTTTTAATTAAAACACAAGTATTTTGTAATGACGGAGGTTTTAAAAAAGTTGATTAAATATGCTAGGCTGCAGTTGTGTATTGGATTGATTGTTTATTATTTGGGAGAAAACACGTTGACTTAAATCTTATTCTTGTTTTGGAGTTTTTCGGACTTGTGGACCTTTTTGGGATTCTTCAATATCAAGAGATAGTGTAGCAGGAGGCTTGCATTCACTCATTTTGATTTTCTATTTTGATCATTTGACAAATTTTGTCTCAATTTTGTTGTTGTTTTTTTTGTGCACAGTGGGATTGATAAACTTTTATGATACATTTCAAATTTTTTGTTAGCAAATTTATGGAATGTAGAAATATTGTTCAAATATTTATGTATGCAATTTTGAACAATAATCCGAGGTATATCAATTTATATCTTAATAAAATATACAATATAATTGATCAATGTTGATTAATATTGATCCTTTATCTATCATTTTACCAAAAAATTTTTAATAGAATTTATAATGATATGGATTTTATTTGAAAATTTAATGTTTATACCTCTAATCCAGGATATCTCAATTTGATTAATTGAGATGCAATAAAATGCATTTTGAGATACTCTTAAAATGTTTTTCATATTGTTTCTTTTTATAGATTTGCTTTTGGATGTCATCCACATTTATATTGAAAGCTTCATGAGCAATAAGCAGGACAAATTTTTTCTAAATCCTTTTATGAAATTCATCTTTGTTGGCATGATTCAAATTAGAAAGACATTGCCCATTTTTTATTTTTTTGACTTCATTTGAATGGAAAGAATCTTTCTTTTTTTGGATGTACAAAAAATAATACAGCCAAACCAAATGATTGATAAAATTGAGATAATTGATTTTTATCCTTATTTTTGGTTTAATTTTAAAAATTAATTTTTATATTTTCATTGGAGTTTATTCAGTTAATGATGGGAGATATAAAAATTAATAAAAAAAAAAAATGTACTATAATAATTTGAACAGAAACAAATTGATAGCAGGGGCAGTTATCATTTTTTTCATTTTTTTCTTCTTTTTCGATAGATCAAAAGAAACCAAAGTTATATATGGTAAGAGATTAAAAATATACCTCCCAAAAATAATAGGAGTTACAAAATATAATGAAAAGTATATGAGAAGATTGAACAAAAAAAATAGTTCATTATATAACATTATATTTGATATGAGGAATAATTGTTGAAATAATTTTTTTTATATATTTTTATATCAAATTCTGACACATATATTAAGAATAAATTCGATAAAATTAAAATCCCTCTTCTCATTTAACATTCACACATTTTTTTTAATATTTTTTTTATTATTTTTTTTTTAGTGAAAAACCCTGTTAATGAAACAGAAGTAAGGATCAGAGAAGAAACCAAAGCAAGAGAAGAAACTTTTGACAGGATATTCGATGGTAATTATAATTTTTAATTTTAATTTTATTTTTTATTTATTTTTGATTTTTGATTTTTGATTTTTTATTTTTTATTTTTTATTTTTTATTTTTTATTTATTTTTGATTTTTGATTTTATTTTCATTTTCATTTAAATATTTTTTTATTTATTTTTATTTCTAATATTTAAATTTTATCTTTTATTTTCTAAATTTTGATTTTTTTGATTTTTTTGATTTTTTTGATTTTTTTAATGTTCACGATTTTTTTTTTAGTTTATTTAATGAATATGTACAGTCAAAAGAAGAGAAGGAGATTGTGCATAAATCAACTAAACAGACAGGGGGTGAAGTTCAGGATAGTGGAGTCTGTTGTAGGAAGAAACTTGGAGAACGACGCTTTCGTCATTGAAGAGTTTCTCAAAAAAGATAAAGCCATTCCTTCTGATAAAAGATATGTCACTCGTGGTTCTGGTGAAAATTATAAAACTAAAATTAAAAAATAATATTAATAATAAAAAATAAAAAAATAAAAATAAAAATATAAAAATATGAAAAAAAAGATATAAAAATATAAAAATATGAAAATATGAAAATATAAAAATATAAAATAATAAAATAACAAAAAATAAATATAATAAATAATAAATATAAATAATTAACATCAAAATATAATAATTTTATAAATAAAATAAAAAATAAATCAATAAAAATTGTGAATTTAAAGTTTAAGTTTTGAAAAATTAAATAATTAATGAAAATTATATTCAATTATATTTAAAAATGAAATAAACAAACTAAATTATTAATTAAAAATTAAAAATTAATAAGAAAATAAAATAAATTTAATGAATTAATCAATCAAAAAAAATAAATAGGGCACACAGGGATATTTTATTCGAACATGAAGGTGATGAAATTGTATTTGGAAGAAAAAGAGGAGAAGAGAAAACCGTACGTCATGATTTTTGAAGATGATTTGACTTTTGATGGAGATTCTTTTAGAAGCGATGTCATCAAACACATTTGTGAGGATGTTCATTGCAATAAATTCGGCGAGCACGCCAAGGATATCTTGTTTTTTGATGTGAGAACTCATTTGCATGCTGGTAAAAAAATTTTAATATTTTTTAAAAATTCTAAAAAATAAAAAAATAAATAAAAAATAAAATTATAAATAAAAAATAAAATAAAAAATAAAATAATAAATATAAATAATATTAAAAATATAAAATAAAATAAAAAATATAAATAATATTAAAAATATAAAATAAAAAAAAAAAAATTGAATATTTGTTTTTAGGATGCTGTGCTGTTTGTAATTGTTACAAAGGTTCAAGAGTAAATGAATTGATAAACTTGTTGGAGCCAGGAAACCCATACTGGGCAACTTATCATTCCCACTTTAACGTTTCAGATGACAGTTTCGTTTTATTTGACATTCTCCTCTCTAAAATAGCAAACTATGATGCTTTGTTTACTTATACTTGGTCTCCTTTGGTAAACATCAACTGGAATACAGGAAACAAATCAAGTTTAAATTATTAAAAATTTTCAAAATTGGGAAAAAATAATTTGTTTTTTTTTAAAATTTAGTTGAAAAATTATTTTTGAAAAATTATTGAGAAAATTTTTTTTTTTTTTTAATTGAAAAATAAAACAAAAAATAATTATTCAAGATCTCTACAGTTTTAAAAATCCAACACAGATTCTTTTTACATTTTTCCAGTAGTCTTGTATTTATTTGTTCTGCAAAAAGAGAAATAAAAGTCAAAAGGAAAGAACCAACCATGATAACAACCAACAAAGACATGTTTAGGGGTTCGAGAATACGATAAGAAAAATTTGCATCAAGAACATTCAAAATTAAAAATTAAAATTAAGAAAAAAATATTTTTTTTTTTGAATTAAGATCTTTTTCAAAAATAGAGATCTCGTCATTTTATAAGAATCTTTCAATCTAAGAAATAAAAACAAGTAAAAAAGGGGTCTTGTTATTTTTATTTTGACATTTATGATTGATTGTGCAGGCACGTTTTATTTTGTTTGTAAAAGTACATTATGGAACTGTTTGAACGACATCATGCTCAAAGTTCCTATTCTACCCAGAAATCCTAAAATATATTAAACGTAAAATAATAATTAAGAATGTTTGACTGTTTTCCATTAGTTCTGGGGCATATTCTATCTACTAATTACATAAAAGTAAGTCCCATAAACTGTCCTATCATAAGCATTTCACTTCCAAATTTAAACGGAGAGATGTAATGTCCAAATTTTTTAAAATTAATTGAAAAAATAAATGTGAAAAAAAATTTATCTTAATCAAACAAGGATTTTGAATATATTTAAAATCTATTGAATTAACAGGAATTTCCTTTTTGATGATTATGGGAGAAATAAAAATTAATAAAAAAAAAATGTACTATAATAATTTGAACAGAAACAAATTGATAGTAGGGGCATTTATCATTTTTTTCATTTTTTTCTTCTTTTTCGATAGATCAAAAGAAGTAAAAGTTATATATGGTAAGAGAATAAAAATATACCTCACAATAATAAGAGGAGGAGATACTAAATATAATGAAAAGTATATAGGAAGATTGAACAAAAAAAATATTCTATTATATATTTGATATTTTCGTATATTTGGGCAGTAATGTTGAAATATTTTTTTTTATATATTTTTAAATCGGATTCTGACATATATATATTATAGAATATTCGATAAAATAAAATCCCTTCTTCCCATTTTAACATTCACACATTTCTTTTTTTGATCTTTTGAATCATTTTCTTTTATATTGATTAGTGGATAGATTGCCTGTCAAAAATGAACCCTTAAAAAAAGAAGAGCCTGCTTATGAACCTCCTTCGAGAAGTGAAGAGAAACGTCGTAAAATGAATTCAATAAACAATTATTGTTTTTTTTTTATTCAAATTTTTTTTTTTTCATAGCTCAACTGTTTAAACCAGGTAAAATTTTTAAATTTTTAATTATTTTTAAAAAATTTTTAAACAAATTTTTTTTAAAAGTTCAATTATTCAAACCACGTAACATTTTTTTTTAAATTTTTTTATTTTTTTATTTTTTATTTGTTTAAAGTAGAGGAAATGCCTCCTAAGATAACAAAGAACGAAGAAGAAGAAAGGGAAATAAAACTACCTAAAGAAGATGAAGAGGAAATAAAAACAGAATCTCCTCCACCTATTGGTATTTTTTTAAATTATTTAAGAATTTTTTATTTTTTATTTTTTATTTTTTATTTTTTATTTTTTATTTTTTATTTTTTATTTTTTATTTTTTATTT
>JAMYWO010000118.1:12209-28415 GCA_024220525.1 Cochliopodium minus | reverse complement strand
AATTGCAATTATTTCAACATCATCTAATTTATTGGTAACAAAGTGCAACAAAAAAGAATAATAAAATAAAAATAAAAATAAAAATAAAAATATAAAATATAAAATATAAATTAAAAATAAAAATAATAAAATAATAAAATAAAAATAAAAATAATAAAATTAAATAAAATTAAAATATATATTTATTTTTTAGTTTATCACAATGCAGAAGAAGAAATTTACGTATTGATGAGAAATGATCCATTCAAAAGATTCAAAAGTAGTTCTCTGTACTCTGAAATGGAGAATTACTTCCGACTCAAAAAAATGGTTTTTGGGAACAATGTCGTCAAAAAGATTGAGTATCTTTGTCAAAATAGTGAACCTTTTTTCAACAAACAAGGTTTTGATCTGCCAAAAAGTAACAATATAGACGGTAAAAAAAAAAAAAAAATTTTAAAAAATCATTTTCAATTTCTTTGAAAATTTTTAATATAAAAATCTTTTTTAGTTCACCAATCTCAGGTTTTGCCCTTCCCTGCCAAAAAAATTTCCAACAGCATTTTTGAACTGAATGTTTTCCAAAAATGGGATCCGATGATCAAAGAGACCCGCCTCGTCAGAAAAATGAATGATAATTTCAACATGATTTATGTTGCTTACGATTCTTTTGGCACTCTTTCAAAAAAGGTCGATTATTTACTTGCTTATTATTTTGTAAAGCTTGAAGAAAATAAGTTTTTGCATGTAATGAGGTAAAAAACTCCAAATTAATTCTTTCAATTTTGAACATTTCTTTGTTATTTAGATCTATCTCTTCTCAAGATGAGCCCGAAAAAAAAAGTTGTAAAAGAGGTGAAATTGATATTTCTGCATTTTTGATAGAAGAAGAGAAAGATGAGAACAACATTAAATCTAAAATCACTTTCATTCACAAAGAAGTTTTTAAAGGCGGGAATACCAGCTCAGCTAAATCACACAAAACTCATACTTTGTCTTTTTTGGAATCTTTTCTTTCTTAAAAATTGAACTTCAATATCAAGATCTTCTTTTGATCTTTTATTAAATTTTAAAAAGCAGATTAATTATTAATTTTTCCCAAAAAATATAAAAAAAAAATTGTATTAGTCTTTTCTCCAATGCCAAGATATTATTGTGAGTATTGTGATTCATTTTTAACTCATGATTCTCCCTCTGTAAGAAAAACACATAATAAAGGAAGAAAACATAGAGAAGCAGTGCAAAAATACTATAAAAGCTATGAAGAGAGAATTATACAAGGAATGATTGATGAAAAGGTGAGAGGTAAGAGTTTTTCTGAATCAAATTTTTCATTATCAAAGAAAACCACAAGATATTTTACCAATATATATCAAAAAGGGTCAAAACATTATAACCTCTTTAAAAATCTATATTTTTAAAGTTTATGCAAAGAGATTTCTTTCAATATTGTACAATATCGAAATATAAAATTTTAAACTGTTAAAATAGAATATGAAAGAAAGCAATCTGCAATAGAATCTGGTCTTATGGAGGCTCCTAAATTACCTGAATTATTACCAATGGGTTTGATAGAACATCAAAAGAGAAAAGGATATCACTTAACAGGAGATGAATCAAATGGCAGTAACACAAACAATAATAATTCTTTAAATCCACAAATAAATAATCCCAATGATATGCCCAATAATAATGAAGTTATGCATATCTCTAATGACAACTGATTTTGCTTTGTATAATCCTTTTATTTTGAAAGATATATTAAAAAAAAAAAATATTTCAAAAAAAAAAAAATTGTATTTGTTTTATTAAAGTAATTTGAACAACATGTCTGAAAAAGAATTAGAACAAAAAGAGATGGAGAGATTGCAGAGATCTCTTCAAAAGAAGAAAACCACCCAACCCACATCCACCCCCAAATGGTAAAATTACAAATAATTGTAAATGCTCAAAAAAATTTGATTCAATTTTCACATATATTCAATAAGAGATTAATATATACCCAATTTCGCCTTATATAATTTAATAAAATTAATAATTGTGAAAATTAGAATAAATTTTTTTTGGAAAAGGAAGCAACAACAAAACAATCCTCCACCCCCATTGAAAAAAGAAGAACCAAAAAAGATTGTGCCTCCCCCAGTTAATTCCTCATCGAATGTTCAACAGCAAGAAGAATCAAAAAATGAAAATATCATCGTTGAGAGCTCTCCCTTCCTTAAAAGCAATCCACAAGAGGATCTATACGATACAAAGAAAGTAGAAAGAGAAAATAAAGATGATGTTGATATTGAAGAGAGGGAAATGCAAAGATTGCTTGGATCCTTTCAAAAGAAGAAAATTTCGGTCACAAATAATGCTCCTAAAAAATGGGCGTAAAAAATTTATTTCGAAAATATTTTACATATAATCAATTTAATCTTTCATATCCTTTTTATTTTTATTTTTCTCTAAAATGATCAATATTAAATTGATATAAATGATCAATTTGGATAGTATCTATCTAATTTTGATCAATTTTTAAATTCTCACAAAAAATTTTTTTTTTTTTTTTTTGTTAGTTATCAAGATCAACAAAATATCCCACCTCAACAAGAGCCCGTGAATAACACTGAACCAAATGAACAATCAAAAGATAAAGAATCCTCTCCATTTTTGCAAAGTAAATTCGAAGGAGATCTCTACCTCACCAAAAAGAAAGAAAGAGAAGAGGAAGAAAGAAAACAACGTGAATTGGAGAGTCAAAAAGAGGATCCTTCTACTAACGATTTTGGTTTGAATAAAAACGGAGAGATCAACAAAACCAAAGTTTCCAATGTCATCTCTGCTTTGGATGATCTCGATTCTATGTTTGATGAAGTTCTAAATTGAAAATAATTTTTTCTTATGTGAATTAAATTTTGGAAATTAGTGTTCTTAATTGACATATTTTATGTATCAGACTTTTCCATGTTTCATTTTCCAAGCAAAGACGAGAGAAAATTGTCTGTTCATTTTCGTTTTTCGGAAAAAAAATTGCATTATTCTCTTTTTCTTTTTTAGATTTCACTAGTAAAATGCAACTTTCATTGGCTTCTTTTGATTTTATTTATGAAATTTCATTATATGATGAAATCATCTTTTAAAAAATTAATCAAACTTTTATGTGCTTTAAAAAATTCAATTTGATTTGAAAATCACTTTGGATTTTGATTTCCCAAATTTTGTGACAAGGATGATAGGATAATAATTTATTATAATTTAATTTTCATTCAAAATATAATATTAGAATGAAATAGATCAATCCTGATCGTTATAATATAGTTAATATATATTTTAATTTATTTCTTCCATTCAAATTTTCAAAAAAAATCAGATTTGTTTCAAAATTTTGAACAAATAATTTTTAATTTTTTATACTCAAAAATAAAATTTATATAATAAAAATTAAAAAAAAAAATTAAAATTATAATGGGATTATGTGGAAGTGGAGGAATGAGTAAACAAGAAAAAGAACGTCAAAAAGAAATAGAAGCACAATTAAGAAAAGATAAAAGAGTAATAGATCAGGAAATTAAATTATTGCTTCTAGGTAACTTTATTTCTCAAAAAATAAATTTTCCTTCATAATCTTTGCAATTTTTTACTTTAATTGTACGATAATAGGTGCAGGAGAAAGTGGCAAATCAACCATGTCAAAACAAATGAAAATCATTCATCTATCAGGTTTTAACGAAGATGAAAGAAAATCATATATTGAAATCATATGTAGTAATATAATAACATCAATGAAAGCATTAGTTGCTGCAACAGAAAAATTAGATATAGAAACTGAAGAAAAAAATAAGGTTGGAAAAATAAGAACCTCTTCAAATATTCATCAACAATATAATTATATATCTGAAATATAATCCTGTTTTTAATTTTGGAATTTTTTTTTCTGTAAAAATAGGAAGCAATACAAAATATAATGAATGCTTCTGTAATACTCAACAGTTTATCTACAGAAATGATCAGAGATCTCAAAAGTCTATGGTCCGATAAGGGAATACTGAAAGCATATGAAAAAAGGAATTTATTTCAATTGACTGATTCTGCAGCTTAGTAAACATTTTATTTCCTTATAAACATGTTTGTGCACTCTTTGCTCGCAAACAAAATAAAATTTTCCTTCTTCAGCTTAAATTTTTTAAATAAAAATAATTTTCCATTTTTATTTAAAAACAAATTATTTCAATTTTATACCTCAGATTTTTCTCAATTAATTTGTTTTTTATTTTTTTTTTAACATCATTTATCTATTCTAGTTATTTTAATTCCCTCGATAGAATTGGAGATCCTAATTATATTCCTGATACCCAAGATGTTCTTCGCTCACGTGCAAAGACCACTGGTATCACGGAGACAGAATTTGATGTATCTGGCGTACATTTTAGAATGGTTGATGTAGGAGGACAAAGATCTGAAAGGAAAAAATGGTAAAAAAAATAAAAAAATTTTTTTTGTATCTTTTTCTCAATTTATTTATCCCCTTTTCTTTTTATTTCCTTCAAAATAAAGGATCCATTGTTTCCAAGATGTTACAGCAGTAATCTTTTGTGTTGCAATGAGTGAATATGATTTGAAATTGTTCGAAGATGAAACTGTGAATCGTTCGGAAGAATCATTAAAATTATTCGACGAGATTTGCAACAGCAAATGGTTCGGGACTACCAGTATCATCTTGTTCTTAAATAAAAAAGATATTTTCTCAGAAAAAATAAAGACAATAGATCTCAATGTTTGTTTTCCTGAATACACTGGTGGTTGTGATTTCGAGGCTGCTTCCCAATATCTTCAAAATAAATTTTTATCTCTCAACAGAAATCCTGCCCAAAAGAATGTTTATCCTCATTTAACTTGTGCTACTGATACCCAAAGCGTAACTTTTGTCTTTAACTCTGTAAAAGATATTATCTTAAATAATGTTCTTGGAGATGGTTTCTAAATTTTTGAAAATTTCGAAAAAAAAAAAAAAAATGTTTTATTCCTATCATTTATTGATTAAAATTAAGAAAAACAGTCTTATTTCTCTTTTATTTTTTCATACAATATCATAAAAATGGCAGTTAAATATAATTTTTTTCTTTGAATATTTTTTATTTTGAAATTATTAATGCGCCAAATAAAAAAATTATAAAAAAAAAAAAAAATTGAAAAGAATGAATGGAGAATCATATAAAAGAATAAATTCAGAGATATTGAAACAACTTCAACCTGGAGACCATGTATTGTTGGTTTGCAAAATTGAAACTCAAGTCGAAAATGGGCAATTCAGTAAGTTTCTCTAAATATACAAAAAATAAGAATTATTGTTTTTTCCAATTTATTGATTTCATAGCTGTCAAAGCTGCTGATCAAATTGATGAGCCAAATCAAATTATTACAGTTTATACAGATACTGAACAATTCGATAATCAGGAATCAGAAATTATTGAAATAAAAGGAAGAGCTGAAAATGAAACATCTATACAATTATTTTCTTATATACATCTTCATGCACCCATTGTTTTTGGTAAAATTTCTTAATTTTTTCATTGAATATTCTTTTAACAAAAATTATTTTCAAAGATCTAGCCGTTTATAATAAAATGTTGCAACTGAGCAGTGGATATCAAGAAATCATGAATTGAAATCAATTAAATTTGTTTTGAATTTATAAAGTTTTTTTTTTTACAAATATATTTTTCCTTTAATTATTACTTTCTGAAATATTCAACATTTTTTTGAATTTTTCGCATTCAAGGGTCTTTTCTTCAATCAATTCTTGTGAGTTTTCCAATCTTTGCTCCATTTGCGATTTCTGAAATTCATTTATTTCTAGTTCGTCTTCCAATTGCTTTATCCTATTCAACATTATAAGTTTTTCTCTTTTCATTTGATGCAATATATCTTCTTGAAATTTATCATTTATTAAACTTTGATCATTGATTTTTTTCTTATTTGATGTTGACGAGTTGTTGTTATCTTCTTCAATATTATTCCCATTTTTTTTGTATTCATCGAATTGTTGTTTTAAATTTTTATATAGCCTTTCATAATCTTGTTCTTGTGTTAGAATCTGATTTGATTCATGGATTTCCTTTAGAGAATCCTCAATTATTTTGATTAGACTTTCAATATTTTTGTTTAATTCGGGAGATTTCAATTGTATATTTGACTTATTCTTATTGTATGCAAATATCATTGGAATGGAATTCTTTTTGGGTTCTGAATAATCTTCTTTATTTCTCCCCAAATTGAACATTGGTTTTGTTATTAACAATTTTGGAGTTTCATAATCCATTATCTTGGTCCCATCCATTCTATTTTCTATTTCATTCAAATGTGATTTCATTTTAATGTAAAATTGTTGTATTTTATCTTCTATTGTGGAGATTGATTTTTTCTGTATTTGGGAATAATTGTTTGGGTGTTCTATATTCTCTTCTCCTTCATTTATTGGATAGTACATAAGATAAAGTATTTGGGGAAAAGAAAGGGGTAATTTTTTTTTATTACAATTTATTAATTGAAAAAAAAAAATAAATATTACGTAAATTTAATTAGAATTTTACTCTAAATTAGCTTTCAGGATGGATGTAATCTTGAAGAATTTGCTTTATTTAAAATTATTTATTCAAAAAATAAAATTGAAATTCTTTCATTATTGGCGAAATGTTGGAGGACACATTCAAATTGGTTGTAATAGATAATAATTCGAATTGGTATAAAATCTTTGAAAAAACCAAAACGAAGAAAGGGAGAACAATACAAGTAGAACAAGGAAGTTGGAGAGATTTGCACGTTGAATCTTGCACTGATCACAATACTGTAATTCATCTAAGAGCAGCATCTGGAGGAGGAATAGATCCATGGAAGCAAAACAAAGATAGGCTGGTGAAAGATCCAAATTTTTTGTTGATTAGGACTTTTCCCAATGATATCCGTGATGTCAATTATAGAAATCAACTTCTTGGTTTAATTTTTGCAGATATTCCGGCTGTAAATTCATTGGATAGTGTTTTGAACTGTATGGATAGGCAAAACCATTTTAATTTTCTTTTTTTTTTTGTAAATATAAAAACTGGTTTATTTTTTATAGACCCATCGTTCACAAGAAGCTCTCTCTCTTATCAGACAAATTAGGAGATGACTTTCCTAGAGTTATTGAAATGATTTATGTGTAAATTTTATATTAATTTATTATTTATCATTTTATTATTATTTATTATTTATTATTTTATTATTTTATTATTTTATTATTTTATTAATTTTTATTAATTTTATTTATTATTTATTATTTATTATTTATTATTTTATTAATTTTATTTATTATTTATTATTTGATATTTATTATTTATTATTTATTATTTCATTATTTATTATTTATTTATTATTTTATTATTTATTATTTATTATTTATTATTTATTATTTTATTATTTTATTATTTTATTAATTTTTATTAATTTTTATTTTTATTTTTATTATTTTTGTTTTGATGTGCAGACCAAATTTGAATTCATCACCAGGAAAAGATCATTTGATAAAACCAAAATCATATCCTTCTGTCATCAAAGTTGCATCCTCTTACTCTGGTTCTTTTTTATTTTTATTTATTAAGTTTTTTATTAATTTTATTTTTTTATTTTTATTTTTATATTTTTTTATTTAAAAAGTTTTTTTATTAATTTTATTTTTTTATTTAATATTTTTATTCTTTTTATTTTTTTTCTTCATTTTTTTGATATATAAAAATCATTTGTTTTATTTTTTTTTTATTTCTATTTTATGAAGGATATGGCAAAATAATAGTAAAGTCTCCCTCTGACTTGGATGATGTGGACTCTATCCTTCATCTCCACAGAGACTACTATACTATCGGTAACTTTTTTTATCTCCTTTTCTTTCTTATTATCATTTGTTATAATTGTTATTATTAATTTTTATAATTATTTATTTATTTATTATTATAATTTTTATAATTATTTATTTATTTATTATTATCTTATAATTTTTATATTTATTATATTTTATTATTATTATATTATTATCTTATAATTTTTATATTTATTATATTTTATTATTATCTTATAATTTTTATATTTATTATATTTTATTATTATCTTATAATTTTTATATTTATTATATTATATTATTATTATATTATTATCTTATTGTTTTATTCTTATATTATATTATTATCTTATTTTTTATTTTTTAAATCAATTTGTAATAATGTTGTGAAATAGAGCCATTCATAGAAAATGAATACGAGTACAGACTACAGAAGATAGGAAACAAGTATCGCAGTTGGAGAAAAACTCTTCTCTTCCTGAAAAAACAACCAAGGTAATGTAAATTGAAGATCATCCTTGAAAGAAAATACAAGTAAAAAAAAAAAAAAAAAAATTTTTATTTTTAATTTATTATTTATTCTTATTTATTTATTTTTATTTATTTTTTATTTATTTATTTTATTTATTTATTTATTTATTTTTAATAATATTTCAATTTCATACTTTTTCTTTTTTTGTTTAATGAACTGTATTTTATTTAGGACATGGTTAGATCATTGCTCAACTTTATTTGGAGGTTTGGACGTATTTGCAATTGACATTCTTAAAGGAAAAGATGGAAATGATTATATTTTAGAAGTAAAATAATGTTTTTTAATTTTTTTTTAATTTTAATATTTTGTAGATAAATGATACAGGGATGGGACTGGATCCTTATCATGAAGATGAGGATAATTCTTTCATCAAGCAGCTTGTTCTTGACAAAATAGATGAATTGGAAAAAAAACTTTAAGTTTCCAAAGAAAAAGATATATTTCGTATTAAAAATTCGATTAAAAATAAATTTCTAGTTTCAAAATTCTTCTAAATCAACAAAAAGCACTAATTGAAGTATTATAGTTAAAAATGGAATTTAAACAGTTTATATAAATAAAATAAAAAAAATGGATGGAATTTTTAGTGTCAAATTGAAAAAAACAACAGATATAAAGGATAGCAGTAACCCAAATCCCAAAAAAACAATGGAGGAATTCCAAAATTCCAAAGAAAAAGCCACTTATGCTAATGTAGAAAAATGGTATGAAGGGTTAAAAGATCATGTGATGCCAGCATATCTTTTCCCTTTGGAGCACGATGAAGGAGAAGCTTTGATTGCAAATTTCGAACATTTAATGATAAAAAAGAAAAATAGAGAATTAACACAGAATGAACTTTCAATTTTAGAAAAATTGGAAGATAAGATTGAAGAATCAGTTTCCAATAATATGCCAAATGCAAAAAATGATGTAAAAAAAAAATATTTCAAATCATGAAAAAAAAAAAAAAATTAAATTTCCCTAAAAATTTTAAAGGGATTCTTTGTGAGAATTTCAACAAGATCTGCAAAAGATGGTATGATGTTTCATGAGAAAACAAAGCAAGCAATAAAACAAAAGATTGAAGACTGGAAAATTGAAAATAAAAGTGAGTCAATCCCAGATAATGAGAAATTATCGATTATCTTCACCCAATTCATCCAACAATTAGTAGTAAAAAGTGGAAAAGAGGCAATCAATGTACTTTCTCATAGTCACAGAATTTGGCAAGATTTGATTGCTTATAGAGAAGTGAGAGGAACAAAAAGTGAAATGTCATTGATTTTGAGACCATGGACCAATATACCTGCTTGGGGAGAATTTAGAGGATTCGTTTACAACAGAAAATTGGTCGCCATTTCATCCTATAACAGAGCAGTTCATTTCACTCATGTGGTTGAAAAAAAGGATTTGATTGAGAAAAAAATCAAAGAGTATTTCGAAATTATCGAACCAAAAGTAATCCCAGAGTTAAAGAATTTCATTTGTGATTTTGCTTTTCTTGATGAATCTTTGGAAAAGATGGTAATTGTGGAATTGAATCAATACAGAGATTATGAAGGAAATGCAACGAATGCAGAATTATTTGATTGGGTGAAAGATGATAAGATTTTAACTGGACAAGCTCCTTTCGAATTCCGCGTTTTGACTAATCCACTTGATCATGAAACCCTTATGAAAACAATCACTGCTCCCATCAAAGTTCATCTTGGGTACATGGATGAAAAAGACTACGATTATGAGAAAGATCACCTATAAAACAGATATTAAAAGACGTTTTAAAGATTCATATATAATTAGTAGTAGTTTCATTAATCCAACAAGTTTACAATTTTTCAAATTAAATCACATATAAACAAAAAATAAATCTTGTGTAGTTGTATTCGAAAATTCAGAAAAAAAAAAAAAAGCAAAAAAATTAAATTAAATAAATTTTAATAAAAGAAAAAAAATTAAATAAACTGTGTGGATTTATGGTTCTTAATTTTGAGGACCTCTTCCGCCTTTTTTACCTCCTTTACCTCCTTTTTTACCTCCCTTTCCTCCTTGAGGTTGGTTTGGGCTTGGATTTCCTCCTTTTTTACCTCCCTTTCCTCCTTGTGGTTGGTTTGGGCTTGGGTTTCCTCCTTTCTTTCCTCCTTGAGGTTGGTTAGGGCTTGGGTTTCCTCCTTTTTTACCACCCTTCTTTCCGCCTTGAGGTTGGCTTGGACTCTTTTCTTGAGGAGGAGGCAAAGAAGCAGGGGTGTCCTTGCTCTTTTCAGTTTTTACCTTTTTTTGAGATTTTTCTTCACCTTGTTGAGGAGAAATAGCTCTTTTTTCATTTGGGCTAACTTGTCCTTCATCGCTATCAGAAATATCTCCGCTGCTGAATTCTTGTCCTGCTTCATCATCAAATGAGTACATTCCTTCTTCATCATCATAATCATCCATGGTCCAATATCCGGTCAAGGTTACTGGTCCGTTTGCTACAAAAGTTACATTTCTTCCTCCAGAAAATCTTACATCAATTGGTTGTTGGAAAATGGTTCCCCATTTCAAAGTTGCCAAAGTGAATTTATTATTTTCCCATTCAACAGTGATGGTAACAGGTTGTTCGTGTTTAGAATCTAAAGCAACCTTTATGGATTTTATGTAATTTTACGTTAAAAATTTGATTTTATAATTTGATTTTGATAAAAAATTTGATTTTATCCAAAATAAAGTCTATTACCCCTGTAACATTCAAGATTACTTCTTCTGGTACTTCTACGATTTCAGGTTTGTTTTCAGTAAGATGTTGACCTATTATTTTGATTCAGAGGATATATAATTAAAGAAACATCATTAAAGTAAGTTTACCCCAAAATTCCATTTTATTTATGTTTATATAATTGATTGATGCTTTTTTTTTATTTTTTATATATTTATTTTAATTTTTTTTTTCTTATTATTTTATTTTTTGATTGTTTTCTCAAATATCAATTTAGATGAGAATAAAATTGGAATACATCTTTATTATTGTTGAGTTTTGCTTTATTAATGATTTGATCTAATATTGATTGTCTAACGAATACACATTGTATAGCAAATTAAAAAAAAAAAATAAAAAGCCGCTTCTTTTAATTGACATATCAATGAATAAAAATAAGGTAAAATTTATTTTGTTTCCTATTATCTATTACAAAATAGAATATCTTTCTAAAGTTTCAAGAAAATTACAAAGTAATATTTTTTTAATTCCAAAATAGAGTGATCATTCAGATGTGGAATATAATATAGAAGTAGATAATGAAAGTAGAGATAGTTTCGCAGAAATACATCTTAATAGTGAAGATGAACGAGAATCGGCACCAAAAATAAAACACTTTGAAATTGAAAATCATAGAAATAATATAAAATGTGGATGTTGTTTTATTTTTTGAAATGTATATGGAAAATATAATTGTATAAAAATAAAATTTTGAAAAGAAAATGGACTAAATTTCGGATAAAAAACGATCTTCAATTTCAAAACCTTACATTATAGAAATCTCATTTCTCAATGTGATTTTTCTTAATAAAATTTTAAACTAAATTTCCCCAAGATTTCATATGTTTTCATTTTTAAAAAAAAAAAATATTCAAAAATAGAAGAAAATAAAAAAAAAAAAGAGCAGTAACAAAACCAGATGAGATATTTAATTTGCATAGATAATTCAAACAGTTCAATCCAAGCATTCAATAAATGTGTGAGTATTTTAAAAAAAAATGAAGATGAAGTGTTTCTCCTCTCTGTTGCTGAAGATGTTTCTCTTGGTTATTCATCAAGCCCATTTATTGATGTCCAAGCATTGAGTCAATGTAATGAAGGAAATAGGAATTTGCATAAAGAAGTTTTACAAAAATTTGGTTCTTATTGCAAGAATCATAATATCAACGCCACTCTCTTGTTGGGACATGGAACTGCAAATCAAGTGGTAAAATTTTTTATAATAATTCTAAATATTTATTAATTTTTAACTGAAAAAAGATTTGCGATGAAGTTGAAAAAAGAAAAATAGATGTGGTTGTTGTTGGGAGAAGAGGAATCAGCGATTTAAAGAGAGTGTTCATGGGGAGTACCTCAAAATATTTAGTTGTAAAAATTTCTGATCACAAATTCTTTAAAATTAATCATTTATTCTTTAATTTTTTTAAGGATAATAGCAATGTGACCGTTTTAGTTGTCAAGGAGAAAAAAGAAACAGAGGTCAACTAAGGAATTTGTAAAAAATAGTAAAGGACAATTAAATTCTTTTTTTTTTGAAACATCAAAAAAGGAGGTTCTGCTAATAATATTTATGAGTTGTGTTTTAAATCTAGAATTTTTTAAGCAAATCCATTAATTTTTATGGTATTCTGTTCAAATTAATCATTCTTATCTTCTCGAGAATATAAAATATCCTCCAACAAAAAAAGGAATATTCTCTTTTGATCATTAATATATGATCAAAAATTCAACTAAAAAAAAGAAAAAAAGAAAAAAAAAATAGGTTTATCAACTTTAATAAATTGATAATGGAAGAAGAGAATCCACGTGATTTTTTGAGAGATCTTGGGGAAAAATTGAATGGCAAATCATATATAGATACAAAAAAGCTCTATTTTGTGATGAGCAAAATGAGGAATTTTGAAGATCAAAAAGCAAGAAATGTTAGTATGAATGATAGATATGTTTCAAAATCTGCAATTGCTTTCAGAAAAAATAGAACCAAGATGTACCTTCTTTAAAATTATTTTAATAAAATTAAAACAAATTATATAATTTCTTAGGAAAAAGATATGGTGGAGAGAATCAAAAGATTTCCATAAAGCATTGATGATAATGAAGAAATATCATTAACAAAATATTTTAACCTCTATTTAAATTTTATTAAACATCTTGATCACACTTATTAAATCATTATTCAGTATATTCTCAATGTTCTTTCAAACCACAATAATTTGACTTCAATTATAAAAAAAAAAAATGAAGGCAATTTTTAAAAATAAGAAGATAAACAATATTAAACCAATAAAAACAAATATTGTGAAATATAAAAATAAATTTAATTTTGGGGCAGAAAAATTTTCTTATTTTGCAATAAAAAAAAACTATTCCACAGTAGATGATTCAAATAAAATGGAAGGATTATCCACACGTTCCAAACATTCAAATATGTCTGAATATTTGATAACAAAGGTTGATAAATTGGTGAATTGGGCAAGAGTTGGCTCAATGTGGCCTATGACATTTGGTTTGGCATGCTGCGCTGTGGAAATGATGCACGCTGCAGCTGCAAGATATGATATGGATAGATTTGGTATTGCCTTTCGTGCTTCACCAAGACAGAGTGATGTGATGATCGTTGCAGGTACACTTACAAATAAAATGGCTCCTGCTTTAAGAAAGGTTTACGATCAAATGCCCGATCCTGCTTATGTTTTGAGTATGGGTAGTTGTGCAAATGGAGGAGGTTATTATCATTATTCATATGCTGTCGTTAGAGGTTGTGATAGAATTGTTCCTGTGGATATTTATGTTCCTGGATGCCCACCAACTGCAGAAGCACTTTTGTATGGAATGATTCAATTACAAAAGAAAATCAGCAGAGAAAATACACTTTTATCTTGGTGGAGAGAGTAAAAATTATCAAAATTTAAACAATCTTCTCTTTGGATCCAAATAAATAAACCTTATTCAAACCCAACCCTTTTTTTTTTGGAGTTCAAAACATATCATGTCTCAAATCTTTAAATATATGGAAAAAAAACTTTTGTTGTACATTATAAAAAAAAAAATTTGTTGTTCAAAATTTAAAATAAAAAAAAACTAAAATGAGTGATAACGAACAAGAAGAACAAGAAGAGAAAAAATTTAATGGTATATTACAAACATTAAACATTTTTTTTTCACCTATTATTATTCATAAATAGCATTGGATGATGATGATATTCAATTATTGAAAACATATGTAAATTTTGGTTCATTTAAAAAATAAGGTTTTAATTAAAATTTTAAAAAGGGATTGGGACCATACAATAAAAAAATAAGATTAATTGAAGATGATATCAAAAAATTATCAAAAACAGTCAATGAAATTTGTGGAATCAAAGAATCAGATACTGGTTTAAGTCAACCAGCACAATGGGATCTCGTCCATGATAAACAATTATCTACCGAAGAAGCTCCTTTGCAAGTTGCTCGTTGTACAAAAATAATAAACGGAGACACTGAAGATGCTAAATATCTCATCAACATCAAACAAATTGCTAAGTATGTTGTTGGTCTTGGTGATAAAGTATCCCCAACTGATATTGAAGAAGGAATGAGGGTTGGGTAACTATTCTTAATCAAACTTGAGAAATATACTGAAAATTACTTTAAGAATAATTATGCTTTTCTTCTTTTAAATTAATTTTTTTTAGAGTTGATAGACAAAAACATCAAATTCAAATTCCTTTACCTCCCAAAATTGATCCAACTGTAACTATGATGCAGGTCGAAGAAAAGCCTGGTAAAATTTTTCATATTTTTTTTCCTTGCATTTCTGATAACACGCACTCTTCTTTTTAAATTAAAGATATTACCTATGCTGATGTTGGGGGTTGTAAGGAACAAATTAAAAAATTGAAAGAAGTAGTTGAATTGCCTTTGCTTGAAGTTGATAGATTTGTTCAATTGGGTATTGATCCTCCAAAAGGTGTTTTATTATATGGTCCTCCTGGTAATCTCTTAATTTTCTTGAATTCCACCAGATTAATTTCTGTATCTTTTATTGTTTTCCAAATTAAAAATTAATTTCTTTTAATTTTTAAAAAGGTACGGGAAAAACATTGTGTGCAAGAGCAGTAGCAAACAGAACAGATGCCTGTTTCATAAGAGTTATTGGAAGTGAGTTAGTTCAAAAATATGTGGGAGAAGGAGCAAGAATGGTCAGAGAATTGTTTCAACTTGCAAGAAGTAAAAAAGCTTGCATCATCTTTTTTGATGAAATTGATGCTGTTGGTGGCACCCGTTTTGATGATGGTGCTGGTAATTTTATTTTTCTCAAAGAAATCCTTTTTATATTAACAAATCAATATATATTGATTTCATCTTATTAAAATGAAAAAATTAAATAGGAGGAGATAATGAAGTTCAAAGAACAATGTTGGAGTTGATTAATCAATTGGATGGATTTGATGCAAGAGGAAACATTAAAGTATTGATGGCAACAAACAGACCAGACACATTGGACCCAGCTTTGTTGAGACACGGAAGATTGGACAGAAAAGTGGACTTCAGTTTGCCTGATTTGGAAGGGAGAGAACAAATTCTTAAAATTCACACCAAAACAATGAACGTAGAAAGAAATGTAAGATATGGTTTACTTGCTCGTCTTTGTCCCAATACTACTGGTGCTGAACTTCGTTCTGTTTGTACCGAAGCAGGTATGTATGCTATTCGTGATCGTCGTAAAGTTGTAACAGAAAAAGATTTCATTGATTCCGTCAACAAAGTCATTAAGGGTTATGCCAAATTTTCTTCCACTGCCAAATACATGGTTTACAATTAAAGACCCCTTCTTTTGTTTTTATACATATAATCTTCTTCCTTTTTGGGAAAATAAAATTTAATTCTATTAATTCTTTCTGTAAATTCATTTATTTTTGAAAAATTTCTATCCATTCATTGAACAGAGAAGTGAAAGAGGTCAATTTGATTGAAAAGCTTTGATGCTTGTTTAGACCATTCCCGGTCATTACCAATCTTGCTTGTGTTTTGTAGAAACCAACAGAAAGGATGGACGATGTCTTCTTTTTGCTCCCATTGCTGCATATTTTTCTGCTTTTTCAAAAATGAGGAGAGTTGAATATTTGAGATCATTCTTGTCAA
>JAMYWO010000117.1:115582-129120 GCA_024220525.1 Cochliopodium minus | reverse complement strand
CATTTTTCTTATTTTTTTCCATAATCTTAAATATCAATTTTTCTTTTTTAATTCTTCGATTTTAGTGACATTACAACGATGGGATTTTTTGTCCTAAATTGGATTTTTCTACTCTATAAAATTCTTGGTAAAATTGAAATTAAAAGAAAAATGAGTGTTGTGATGCAAATATAGATCAAGATTGAAAAATAATCTTTTAATTTTACACTATAATACTCATTAAAAAAATAAATAAACGATATAAAAGAATCCAATTTCAAAGGTAACTCTCCTCAATTTGCTCCAAAATCGAGCTTTTCTCTTCTTCCATGGCAATCAGCTTTTTGGCATGCTTAACCATCTTGTTGGCGAATTTCAAGGAGTTTTCTTCACTTCCCCAATTAATTTTCTTTCCCAAACTTTGAGGATTTATTTGAGATAATTGCTTAGCAGTTTTCACACCAACTAGAAAAAAAAGATTAAATTTAAATTGATTTTAATTTATTTATTTTTTTATTTGTTTTTTATTAAAAATTTTTTTTGATTTACTTTTGAATAGTTGTCTCGCCATTGCGAATTTGACGTGTTTAATTCTTGTGAGCTCAACCAAATGTTCTTCGTGGACCTTTTTGGCGAACCCCTCCAAAATGGTTTTTGTGACCCAAAACTCCTTGATATGCTCACAAAAAGATATTGCTTTATGTACAAAACCCATTGTTTTTTCTAAGAAAATTAAATAAATATCAGAAAAAAAAATAGAAAAAAAAGTAAAAATAAAAAAAATCAAAAATAAAAAATAAAAAAATAAAAAAATAATAATAAAAATAAATATAAAAATAAATATAAAAATAAATAAAAAAATAAAAAATAAAAAATAAAAAATAAAAAAAATGAAAGATAAAAAATAAAAATAAAAAAAATAAATATAAAAATAAAAAATAATAATAAAAATAAATATAAAAAATAAAAAATGAAAATTAAAGATAAAATAAAAATAAAAAATTTTAATTTAAAATAAATTTAATTACCTGGTAATTCTTCCAACAAATTTTTATCAACACAATACTTTGCTGACATGTTCGTGATCATTTTTTGTTCAAAATTTTCGTCAAAGAAGCATTCGTCGTTGTTAGCGTTTTCCACCCTTTCCAAAATACAAGTGGAGAGAAGAGCCAAGAAGTATCTCTTGGCATTTTCATATGCAATATCCATAGGAGGATCTTCTTCAAGATTTTTGGAAATAATGAGCTGATGTTCCAAAACTAAAAATAAAAATGTTGTAAATAAATTAAAAAATGAATTAAAAATAATAAATTAAAAAATGAATTAAAAAAAATAACAAATATTTTTTTAAAATGTCAAATAAAAATAAATATTTATTTTTGAAAGAATAAAAATATTTTTACAGCAATTTATTGCAATTTTTAAAGCATCTTCTTTTAAATGAGGCCATATTACAGCCAATTGTTTCCATACTACGCTCGGAGGAACGTAAGGAGTATCCACACTCATACTTAAATGGACAATGTGGAAAATGTTTCCCAGAAGAGCTTCTTTTTGGAAAAGTCTTATCTGCTTTGAGACTTCATGTGCTTGATAAGGTAACCAATGAGTAAAAGTTGTCGCCAAACCCATTTCAGTTGCTTGGTAAGATTCTTGATTTTCTAAAAAAAATTTAAAAAAAAAAATAAAAAAATTATTATGTATTAAATTATTTGATAAAATTTTTTCTATTTTTTATTTTATTGTAGATCAAATTAATTAAGAAAACTTTTTTTTTTTTTCATTTTTTATTTACCATCAAAATCATCAGAGAAAAATCCAGAAGAAGGTTCTAACTCAAGGTTATTTATGAATTTTTTGGACTGAGGAACAATTTTCTTGATGAAACCATCCTTCTCGAGACGTAGCAAAGAATCATTTAGCTCCCTCTGTACCATGTGATGACCCAACTGGTTGAAAGTGAGAGTAATCCTCAACAAAGTGTCCAAACGATCCACAGTGTTGGCGAATTTTCCTGCAATCCCGTCTAGCAACAATCTGTCCAAATGCTCCTTTGTTTTGTATTCCAAAAACTTGGGGATTTTTTCTTTATTACCGATGTTGAGATTAACCAAGTTATTCTCATTGATCAAATTATTATCACTCTTTTTATTATTTACATTATTATTATTTTTGTTATTTTTATCATTATTATTATTTTTATTATTAATTAATTTGGAATTATTGTTGTTATTGTTGTTATTGTTGTTGTTATTGTTTATAGGGAAGGATGGATTCAGTGTTTTGTGAGACTCTTCTTCCAACAAACTTCCTTTTACGTCTTCTATTTTCCCTTTCATCAGCTCTAGACCCTCCTCTTTAAATTTTTTGGCGAGAAATAAATAAGACTCTCCACTATCATCTAAACCTGCTCTCCCTGCTCTATTAATTAAAAGAATTTTAAATTAATTTATTTTAATTAAAAAAAGAATCTTTTTTAATGTTGAATTATACCTTCCAATCATTTGTTTATAAGTAGCAGTGCTGATGGGCATATGACCCATGTATGTTGAAGTGATTATGACTCTTCTCGCAGGCAAATTTACACCTATTTTAATTGAATTAAATTTTAATCAAAAATATATAGTTAAAGTTTTTTTTTTACCAGCAGCAAGAGTAGAAGTACAAAACAAAATGCTAATAGCTTTTGAACTAAAAGCTCCCTCTATTTCCTTTTTTTCATAATTTGACATACCACCTTTTAAAAAAGGTAAAAAATGAAAAAATAAAAATATGAAAATTAAAATATGAAAAAATAAAAAATAAAAATAAAAAATAAAAAAATTTGATACCGTGATGATACCCTACACCAAAATAAACAGCTTTTTTCATTGGATGTTCCTTTTGTACTTTAATAAGGTTGTTTATAACAGGTTCTCTTGATTCAAGCAAATCTTTGACTCTTAAAATATCTTCAAACTCTTCGTTCATATATATTTTCTCAATTATGTCCGCTGTCATTCTGCTCAGTTGCTCTGTCCCTGCCTTAGAAGGACAAAAAACAAGAACACAACTATCTTTGATCACATCCAAACACAGCTCCAAAATTTCAGTGCATATTTCAAGGATTTCAGATTCTTTGAAAGAGAAATTAGAACTGTCAATAAATTGTCTGAGTTGTTTCGATTTTGCGAGTTCTCTTACTTTGGTATGAGTCCCACCTTTAAAAAAAAAATCTTAAAAATTTATTATTAAAAAAAATTAATTTTATTTATTTATTTTTTTTTATTAAAATTTTAAAATAAAAAGATTTTTTTTTTTACCTTCAAAAATATTTTTTTCAAATTTATAATACTCCTTCAAAGGCACAGGCCTAAAATCGTAATGAAAATGATGGCCTCCCAACCAATCAGAAATATCAGTAGGATTGTTCATAGTAGCAGACATGCCCACAATCTGGATCCCCAAGTTCTTGATGTTGCTCAAATACATAAGCTTGGTACAAAGAATTTCAATGGTGATTCCCCTATGTGGATCTGCCAACATATGCATTTCATCAATCACTACTAGACCAATCTCGTTGATTCTCCCTTCTTGTATGAGACAGTTGATGTAGGCGTAAGCTTTTTCAATGGTGCAAACAGCGATACCTGCAGGCTTCTTTGGAGGCATCACACCGGTGGTGGAGTGGTAAGGATCTACTCTGAAACAAAAGTCTTTGCAGATTTTCTCCAGAGAGTTTGCTTTTTCGATGACGATACTGACAAAAGGGACGATGAACAAAGCCTTCTTTCTTCTTTTCAAAACACATTTCAGCAAGCAAATTTCAGCTACCAACGTTTTACCTCCACTCGTAGGCAAAGTATAGATCACATTCTCATTGTTTATAATGGCAGGTTGTTTGAGAAAATCATCTTGCCATTCGTAGAGCTTGGTGATTTCTTTGTACAGAAAATAACCAGCTTGAACATCACTACTCAGTCCATAGAAACTTTCGTCCTTGTAATCATAAAACTTTACTTTCAATTTTTTAGGTGATTGAGTGCTTCCTCTCTTTGGGAGTTGAGACTTTGTGTTTGAAAAAGATTTTGGAGAACTCCCTTTCAATGGAGAGAGTCTTTTGATGGAAGGAGGCGATGGACTACTTGAAGTACTTGTGCTGGTGTCATTGTACTGTGTTCTTTGGGAGTTAAGATACATTTTAGAAGGAGGAGTAGCGTACTGAGTTTCTTCGTCATCAAACAATTCAGGATCCATAAAATCAACTTCCTCCATCACTTCATTCTCAATTTTTAATTCATCTTCCGCGAAAGGATTGTAACCTTTGGGATATTGAGAAAGATATTGACTCTTCATGGTTTCAGAACTTTTTCTACTATTTTCTTGAGAATAAGATTGTATATTCATATTTTTGTTGATTGGATTGGTAAATTGTTTATTTGGAGGAATGTTTTGTTGGTTTGGAGGTGTCTTCTTTTGTGGAGCCTTTGTCATGTTTTGAAATGTTGACTTGTACAAATTCTGGGATACTTTGGTAGCTTGATTAGGAGTTTCTGCAATAACTTTATCTTGGCTGTTATTATTGCTTACTTTTCCCACTTTTTTTATTGTTTGTATTGTGGTCTTGGTTGGAAGAGAGGGCCTTTGTATTTGGTTCTTTGGGTTGAATTTAAATGGAGGATTATTTGTTGTCACATTTTTATTTTTGTTTGGATTTTTAAATGTATGATTGATTTCTATTTTATTATTTAAAGAATTATTCTCAATATTGGTTGTATTATTGTTATTATTATTTATATTATTCTTTATTTCTTGTTTGAATCTATCCAAATTTTCCGTATCTTTGTTGTGAGATTCATCATATCGATTATTATTAAGATTATATTTTGAATTATCGTTAGAATAAAAAGGATTTCTGAATATTATTTTGCTTTTATTATCATTTTCGTTATTATTACTGATGTTGAAGAAATCTAAGACAATTTTCTTATCCATCTTCATCTCATTTACATTACTCTTATCTTCTACTTTCAACATTTTTGATTTTTCATTTCCTGTTGTTTCAAAACTCCTTTGCCTTATTAACTTTCTATTTGATTTTATATCCTCATTCTATTATTGAATGATGATGAATAAGCAAATATATATAGAGTATAATAATTTTATAGAGATATGTATAAATATATATAGTGTTTTTATTTTTTACCGTAACTTGATTAACATTATTTTCTTTATTTTGATTATATTGTTTGAATAAAGGCTTATTTTGTTGTATCGGTTGATTTTGTTTGGTTGGGTTTTGTTTGATGGGTGCAAAATTTCCCCGTTGGAATGATGATAAATTATTGAGAATGATGTTATTATTTGTATTTGGTTTCTTTATGTTCCCATTATTCTTGACCAAATTTTTATTGGGGAAATTCATAAAGATTGGATAGAATTCAAAATTTTATTCTTTTCTTCTCTTTGAATGCTATGAGGAATATATATTTGTACCTTTTTGAAAATCCACCTATTTTTTGGCTCAATTTTTTATTTTTTTTATTGTTTTTTAAATATTTTTTTTTAAACGAAATAACTCAAGATAATCAATCAATGAAAGAAAGTGAAAGCAAAGTATAAATAAATAGTCTTTTTCAATGAATTCGCTTTGATATACAAAAGTTGGAGTTTGTTAATCAATTAATCAACATAACAAGAGAAAGCAAACACATGGCAACAACAAAAAAAACAAAACAAGCATCAATAGCAATGATCTCACCAAGAGTAGAGTCATACTTGGACAAATCATTATCAACCATATTACCAAAATCTAGTTTAGCAGGAAAGAAAGGAATGTCTTGTGTATGCTTTTTGACAGCAATTTGAGGATAAACATTGGAAGACTTTACAATCCTCACATTCAAGAAAAGAGGATGAATCTTAGAAAAAGCAAGCAATTTATCATAAAATTTTTTGTCGAGTTTTCCTTCGACATAATATGAAACTGACAAAATTTTGTTTTCTTCTATTATCTTTTTGAACCTAGATCCTTTTATCATCTCATCAACAAACTTCTGCCAACTATTGCACAAAATCTCAGCTCTTACAGAAATCACAATGTGGTTCGAAGGAAATCTTTCTAAAGCGTTAAACATTGCAACATAATGTGCTGTATTCAAAATATTTTTTTTCATTTTGTCTTTACTAACAACATCAACTCCCCTAAGAATAATTTTGATTTTACACTGAAAAAAATGCAAAGAAAAAACTTTTTCTTTTTACCAACTCAAAACCAAAGTGGGATCGTAGAAAAAATCTTGGGTTTGATTATATATTTTTTCAAGAACATTTGTATTGTCAGTATTTCCAGGAACACCTATCAAAGCATTGAAAAAAAAAATATATATATTTTTTTTTGAAGATTTACCACGTGTTCCAATCCATATAGGTATTCCCAATTTATCAATATTCTTATCTTTCAATATCTTATAGATTGCATCTGCTCTCGTATACACATTCAATTTCAATCCAGGTTTTATCAAACTGTCTTTATATTTCTTCAAATATTTTCCCAACCATACCTCTAATCGAGGATATACTTTGGGTGTTTTTGATTGAGGCAATTTGCTGTATGGATTATCTAATATCTGATAGATTGGCGAAAAATTCTCATTGGTTGATTTGATATCAATCTCTATCATGTGTATATTGCTATTAAGCTTCTTCAACAATCGAAAATTGTTGAGATGATTCTTGAATTTTACTTGTTTCGTTTCATTTAAGCCATTATAATCCATTATGGAGATATGTGGCTTCCCTTTTCTTTTTGCCTGATCCACTGCTTTCAATTTGATTTGATTTTGGTTCATATGATCTGAGAATTCTTTGGGAGTGACGAATATGAAAAGAACTATTGATTTATGATATGCGATCCAATATATTATTCCCAATAAGATTGGTAAATAGAGGGGAGATGATTTGATCATACCAAAGAGTTCAATAAGCGAATTAAAATCTCTTTTTTAAAAAAAAAATTTGTTTGAATGATTGATTAGTGAAATGATTTGATAGTGTTTGAAGATGGAAATTGCTTTAAAAAATGAATTTTTCAATCCCAAATTTAGAATCTTCCTTTTTTTTTTTTATTTTCTCCTTCTTTTTCATATCACTGAAAAAAAAGAATTATTATAAAAAAAACTTCGTTCCTTTAATTTCAAATACATTAAATCTCAATGGGAATTTGTGGTGGCGGTGATGGGTAGGATAAATTATAAAAATCAAAAAATTTTCCAAATTTTATAAACGATATTTTTTTTCTTCTCACATAAACCAAAGTGAGAAAAAAAAAGAAACAAAATATATGACAATGAAATTAAATTTCATACTGATATAATTCAAAAGGATATCCAAAATGGTTAATAAATTCTCCCAAATGGTAAAAATTAAAACAAATAATCGATCTTCGCTTGATAAATTTTAAAATAATCAACTTATGATCTCATTTCAAATAACATAAGGATCAATTTCTCAAGCTCTTTACTTTCGATAATCGGATCCTCCATCTTGATCCTTTTATATTTCAAAAACAGAAAGAAAGAAGACAAACAAAGGAATAGAACACTAATATTTTTCCTCGCAATATCAGATTTAATAGCCAGTGGGTCGATATTCATATCACAAGGTAATAAAAATATATATTGACATTTAAATTTAATATATTATATAAAAAATTAATTAAATTAAAACAAGAAAATTATTTTAACAAAAAAATTCATAACTTTTTTTTTTCACTTTTTATTTAAAGCATGGCTAAATTTCCATGACGAAACATATACACCCACTGTATGTAAGACTTTGAGGGTATTTATACAGTTTGGGGTAATCTCCTCTTTTTTCTGGACGACATGTGTTGCTTTTTTTTTGTGGAGAGCTGTGAACCAAAAATCTGATAGTAAAATTGTATACGCAATGATGCATGTATTAGCTTGGGGTTAAAGAAACTTAAAAATTTACTCATTTTATTTTATTTATTTTTAATTTTATTTTTAATTTTAACAAATTTTTTTAATTTTAACAAAGTATTTTTTTATGTATTATTTTTTTTAAAATTTTTTTTACAGTCTCTTTTTCATTTTATTTTATTTTATTTAGGAATCCCAATTATAATGATCATTGTAATATTGGCGAAAAACGACTTTAGAGTCATTAAAGACGAAAAATGGTTTTTTTTTTTATAGAAGAAAAATGTTGGGAAAAATAAAAAATAAAAAAGAAATAAAATAAAATAAAATAAAATAAAATAAAAAAAAATAAAAAAAAAAAAAATAAAGAATGAAATAAAGAATGAAATAAAGAATGAAATAAAGAAAAATAAAAAAAAAATAGTTTATAAAAAATAAAAATAATAAATGCGATAATTTAAAATTTAAAAAATTTAAATCAAAAAATAATTAAAAAATTAAAATCAAAAGGTGTACTCTCAAAAGCACAGATGAATACATTTTCTGGTTCGCTCCAATAGGACTCACAATAGTTCTAAACACTATTTTGTATGTTTTATTGATCATAAAAGTCCGTTCCAAAGCTACTTTTAGAAAGGTCAAAAACAGTATTGTTAAAAGAGTTTTGTTGTACACCCTCGTCTTTTTGTTGTGTTGGATCTGGGATTTTATGGACCATATTTTCAGCTCTTTTAAATGCAATTTTTTTCCTCTTTATCTTCTCCAAGTTTTCTTTTCTCCATTACAAGGTTTGATGAATTGCTTGGTAAAAAAAAAATTTTATTTTATTTTTTTCTTTTTTTTTATTTTTTTTTTTTCTATTTTATTTTTTCTATTTTATTTTTTTTATTTTTTTATTTTTTATTTTTTATTTTATATTTTTTATTTTTTATTTTATATTTTATTTATAATTTATATTTTTTTTTATTTTACATTTTTTATATTTTATTTTTTTATAATTTATTATATTATTTTATTTTTTATTTTTTTTCTATTTTATTTTTTTTTATATTTTATTTTTATATTTTATTTGATTTTTTTGTTTCTTTTTATTTATTTAAGATGTTTTCATCATTTATTTTTATTTGATTTATTATTCATTTAAAAAGGTTTATGGTATAACTAAAACAACACCAGGAACAAAAAGGGAGTCGATTTTGCAAGACTCTGCCAGCGAAGATTTTTCCTCACAAGACCCAATAGGATACAACCCCTACCAAGGTTATAGAGTCAACTCAAGACACATAAATTAAAAACATAAAAAAATATAAAAAATAAAAAATAAATTTTGTATTATTTCTCAATTAAAAAAACATTAAAATATTTTTTTTATAATAAATTTTTGAATTATTTTTTTATTTTTTCTAATTTAATTTTTCTTTTGTTGGAAAAGCCTATTTTAAATTTAAAAAAAAATGAAAAAAAAAATTGAAAAAAGAAAAATATATTTCATTTTCTTACCAACATCCACTCTTTATCTAAAACAAATAAATCTCTCATTTTTTTCCAAGAAACACCTTTGCCCTTGCTATTTTCGAAATCAGAAAAAGTGTAACATTTGTTGAAATGAGGATCGAACAATAAAACTTCATCAACACCACTATTGGATGTTCTGATACCCGCAATCACATATGCTTTAATGTAATCGTCTATCATGACTGGTGTTTTGTTTTTTTCAAAGTGATCAACGAGTATTTTCGGTAAATTTTGTAGCAATTTGTCCGCTTTTTCTTTCATTTGGTTTGTTTTTCTAAAAAGATGTTTTTCTAAATAACAAGATGCATCTGGTGGTTCAATCCATCTTGTTATTGTTCATTAAAACAATTTTTATATACAATAAAAAAAAAAATTATTTTTCTTCTTATTTTAACCTGTTTGATCCTATATCTTCCTCTTTTAGTTTGTTTCCCACTTGACTCAATATTAACTGGATGTTTAATATGGTTGGTATGTCTTCCTTTATTTCTTTGTCAAGACTTTTGAGTGAACTAACCATCATCCTGATAACAATTTATTTAATTAAGATGTTTAAATGAAATTATCTTGAATGTTTTTACTTTGTGAAGAATATTTAAATTGAAAATGAAATATTATTTTTTTTAATTATACTTGAAGACATCTGTAAGCACATCCTTTGATTGATAAATATGTCATTATATTATTAAACTTTCAATTTGATTATTACCCCTTTTAATCAATGAAAAAGAAATTTTTTTTTAAAAAATAGAGTTTTTTTTTTTATACCATCCATTATCATCTTCTCCATTAACATCATAATGGTAATAATCAAATTCATCACTCACATTTATAGATTTATAATTTTCTTTCTTTGTATTTTTCAAATATAAACCAACAAGATTCTTCACAGGCAAAGGTATCATTTTTTTTTAATATTACCTTTTCTTTAACTATTGTTATTTCCTTTTGTTTGATATTGAATGATAAAAAAAAAAATTTTGTTTAATTTTTCAATTTTAATGATTTTTATAAACTCAAAAATAATGTATTTGGAGTATGAATGTTTCTTTTTACAATAAAAAACGTCAAGATTTATTATTGTCGAAAATCTAAAACTATTAATCAATGATCGGAAGAAGAAGTGGAAATTATAAAGAAATTTAGAAAAAAAAAAATTATTCAATTGAATGAAGTAAATTAGAAGAGAGATTTAGAAAACCTATTTAAAAGGATACTTTGAAAAGTGATCTAAGAAATTTCTTTTTTCTTCTTTTTAAATTTTCAAAAATAATTAAAAAAAAATTAAAGACAATCTCACAAAAACTTGAATGAGCAACAAAAATAGGAAAAATATAAAGAAGGCATGTGAAAATTGTCAAAAATTGAAAAGAAAATGTAGCGATGTAAGGCCTTGTATGAATTGTGTAAACAGGAAGATTGAATGTGTTGATAAAGAAAATAAATTCAGGAAAAATGTCAAACCACCTCCTAGATCTGATGATTTAAAGATTGATATCAAAGAATCTTTGAAAATAGATAATAAATCCAACAATGAATTGATTGCTGATGGTGATTTAAATAAGAATAAAGAAAAATTATCCCTCATAGTCGAGGATATCAATCGAAATGCATCAATAGTTGAGAATATAGAAGAGAAACTGAAAGAAACTATGTCGGATAAAAATAAAAATATAATTATAGATTCAAATAATAATAATAATATTTCAGAGAATACAACAACTGAAAATCCCTATCTCTACCAGCATTATCAAGATAAGGAGATCAATGAGGATTCCATTTTAAGTGAGGGAATTAATTTTCCTCTATTACCTATGAATGCGTATGATTTTGAAGGTGATAAACTTCCTCAAAAGGATAAAATAATAAATTATAATATTAATTCTCACAATAATGATCATCCCTTTGACTTTAATAAATATCTAAATCAACTCAATATCAACATCAATATAAATAACAATAACAATAATACCAATTTGAACATTAGAAATGAAAATAAAAAGAATAATATCGTTTCATATTCCAACAATGAAGATATTGAAGAAAGCACAGAGATATCTTCCGAAGAAAATATGAATTTGGAAGAAGAATATCAACTTATTGATAAAGATTCATTGAATAACAATAATGTCAATACAATAAACAAATATATCACCAAAAAAGGAGAAATAAATCAGTTATTATTAGAAAAGGAAAGGTTGAAGAGAGAAATAGAAAGGATCAAGAAGAAAGCAGGCAAATATGAAGAAACTTGCATGTTAGAAAAATATAAAAACATGCTCCAAAAATTTATACCTTCCATATTTTTGCCATATGTGGGAATGAAATCAGGAACTATGTAAAGACAAAGAAAAAATCATAAAATATTCTTAAATTTGAACTCATTATAATTTTATATTATGATTTTTTTTTTTTAAATTTAATTTTCTTAGGTTCAACGTTCTTGCTTTTCCCAAAAACATATCTCTCAAAAGCTACAACCCCAATTTTATGAAAATGGTTGATGTTTCAGTGAACTCCTCCTTGGTAATTGGTCTCCGCCCACAAGACTTAATCAATAAATACGTTTCTGAATATATGGCTCCTTTCACTCAAACTCAAGCAGAAAATTATTCAAAAGTAAACAATTTTTTTAAAAAAAATATAATTTTTTATTTTTTATTTTTTATTTTTATTTATTTAAAGACTTTTCTTGAGATGTGCACCCAAAAAATAAACTACCTTAGACAAGTGGGCTTCGCCAAGCACAGGGGAGTTACTCTCATGAACGAGACTTTTTGGGCTGTTTTCAACGACGAAAACAACCTTCCTTCTCTCTGTTTTGTATTTGTGAAGCAGTTTGGGATTTTGTATGACCCTAAAGGAGATGAATTCACCCAGCTAGAAAAACTTAATTATTAAAAAAAAACCAAAGAAAAGAGGAAAAGAAAAATGACTTTATAATTAATTTTCCACTTTTTCTAAATAAAGTTTTTCCTTCTTTCTTCTCTTTTCAATAACCTTCTTTCTCATTCAAAAAAAAAAATTCTTTTTCTTTCTTACTTTTTTTTTTTGATTAAAAGTATTTTGGCAATATTTAAAATAAATTTTCTTTTTTTTTTGTTTGTTTTTATTTTAAATGATTTAAATCAAATAATATTTCATATTCAGTAGATGGATTCAAAACCATTTCATTCCAATTATTAATTTGAGCACAATCAACAAAAGAACTTAAGTCTATTTGTTTTATGAGGGCAGGAAAGTTATAAAAATGAGAGTTTCTTTTTTCTTCGAATAGATCACCCTTTGTTTCTTTCAGATATTCTAAAAACTCTTTGGCCATGAAAATGTCAGAAAAGACAATGGTTCTCTGTTTTGTGGATACAGCCTTATCATTCATTAATATAATATACAATGTTCGGCTTTTTTTTTTTAAAAAAAAAATAAATAAAAAATAAATTTAAAATAAAAATAAAAAACTAATTAACAAAAAAAATATGATAACAACAAATGAGGAAAATTTTTTACAAGGATTGCAAAAATTTTAGTTTATCTTCTTCAAACAGTTTGTCTTTTTCATTTACACGATTTTTCAACAAACTTTCAAAACAAACAGCATCACAACAAATATTGAAAACATCCAAATCTTGTTGTTGAATCACATAACTTAATTCTGAGAGAGAATTGTCCTTAGAGAGGGGAGGGTTGATTGCTATTTTGGTTCCCACTTTCTTTTGATGCCAAAGCTTGAAAAATGTTTGAAACAATGATTTTCCTGTCACTTTTTTATATGAATAATTTGTTGGAAGATCTTTTTGTTTTAATTCTTCTTCTGTGTATATTGGTACTGCATTTCTTTTTTTTTTTTTTTAATAAATTGATTTTTTTTTTTGATAAATTGATTGAAAACAAGGGTTTTATTTTATTTTTTACTTGCTATCGAAATTTGTCATGTATTGAAAGATTTTTGATGCTTCATTATTTGTTGGGAAGTTTGATTGTGAATTCAATGGAATATACCTGAGTGATCATTGAGAATATTTTTAATCAGCGATTATGATAGCTTTTAATAATTGATATTTACCATCCATCTTTGTATAAAATTATTGTTATATTGAAAGATTTGAAAAAATGTTATTT